>PVIH01003159.1:0-167728 GCA_004025045.1 Sigmodon hispidus | reverse complement strand
GCCACTCTCTTCTGGAGTTACCATATTGCCCTTTGTATTATTATGTAATTTCTTGCACTGACGTTTGCCCATGGCTTCAGTGGTTCACGATTAGATGGGTCCTGGTCAGTTGTGGCACTTTGGTTTGTGTGTCTCCTGTCACCTCTCTGGTCAGGGTTTGATTCTGTCTTTCAGAGACCCCTGCAGTTGGTTTGCTCAGATCACTCAGATCGGGGTCGCAGTGGGGATCCTTGCAGATTCCCTCAGCAGCAGGAGCTGTGGGTGTGGCCAGGTGCAGAGTTCAGCTGCCCCCTGCTCCAGAGTGTGCTGGGATGCCGCAGAGAGCACCGGTCCCGGAACTTTAAGGTTTTTTAAATAATTCTACTTTGTTTTTTTTGGTGATAATTTTCACTGTGAGTTCCTCTAAATTCTGGCAGCAATGCCCATGCTGCAGCCTGACGGTTTTGCTGTCTTTCTATCTTTGTCCAAAAAAGTTGTCCAAAATGTTGCCCTTTAACTCAGCCTACCAGGACATCTCAGAGCATGGATCAAAAGCATACAAATTCTTTGCTATGGGTAACAAGGATAATCTTTATGCCAGTTCCCAGGAAAGTTCTTATTTCTATACAAAACCCCATGACCATGATTCTTTCTGTGTATACTCTTATCGCCATTCCAGTTTCCATGCTCCCTCCAAAATTATCTGTTTAACTCTTCTTTCAATACATTGCTGATCTAATTCCCATTAAATACCTCTCATTAAAAACCTCCAGCTTATCCACAACCTCAAGTATGGTTACAATAATGGCCAGAGTCTTTCCTACCAGTTTTTTTCTAGCATTCGGTTTCATATCACTATAATTAAATACCTGGCACTGGCTGCTTATGGAGATAAAAGTTTTATTTTAGACCAAGGATCTGTAAGTTTAGATCCAGAACAAGGTGGTTACCATTGGTTTAAACCTCTGGTGAGGGCAGCATATTCAACCAACTAGAAAGGACTGACTGGGGTAGTTCATTGACCTTAAGGAATTCCTATGAGACCACATCTTTCTTTTTTTCTTATGAATAAAGTAATATTTTTTATCCGTGTGTATCCTTGTTCAAGTTTCCTTCCCCCTCCCACCACTCCCAGTCACTCTCTCTTTTCCTCAATCTCTTTATCTCTTCCCTAGCAAGGGCAGGAGGTCCCAAGGTCCCAATATGGCTTAGTTCAGCATCCATTCTTAGCAGATCCACTTTCCTCACCCCAACATCAAGACTGGGTCAGGTGTTCCTCTGGAGAAAGTGGGATCTAAGGTGCTGGTCCAAGGTGTTTCAGATTCCAAGCTGTTCAGTGTTTGTGGTCTGCAGCTTGCAGCTTGGACATGTTTTGCTTTTTTTTGTTTGTTTGTTTGTTTAGAGTCCACTAATGAGTGAGTACATCCCCTGCTTCTCTTTTTGGGTATGTGATACCTTGCTCAGGAGGATATTCTCCAAATCCATCTATTTGCCTGCAAATTTTAGGATATCATATTTTCTTACTGCTGAGTAGTACTCCATTGTGTAGATGTACCACAGTTTGTTAATCCATTCTTCAGTTGAGGGGCATCTAGGTTGTTTCCGGGTTCTTGCTATTACGAATAATGGTGCTATGAACATAGTTGAGGTAATGCCTTTGGAGTGCAAATGTGCATCTTTATGGTATATGCCCAGTAGTGGTATTGCTGGATCCTTGGGGAGATTGATTCTCAATTTTCTGAGAAACTCCCATACTGCATTCCAGAGTGGCTGAACAAGCTGACACTCCCACCAGCAATGGAGGAGAGTTGCCCTTGCTCCACAACCTCTCGAGATCACATCTTTTAAAGGTCCATACTCTTCTCCATAATGTCATCCTGGGTACAAGTCTTTTATATCAAACTGGTAGAAGGCACTATCTGTATTCAATCAATACTAGTTTTTATAACTAGGTCTTAGGGTATTTCTTTGAAAATTACATTCAAATTGGTATACAAGGTTAACTTCTGAGCATTCATAAATTGTTTATTGAATACAATCCCTTAAAACAGGGTTCCAAGACCCTTACATAGTTGTGACTACCCTAGATGGCCATACACATGTTCTGGCTAATTTTGATGTTAACATGCCATACCTAGAGTTAGTTTAGAAGAGGAAGCTTCAATTGAGAAAATATCCCCTTTATATTGATCTGTGGTACATTATGTTGTTGATGATTGATGTGGAGGTCTCAGCTCACATTTTGACTTGTCACCCCTGGGCTGTTGGTCTTGGGAGTTATAAGCAGCTAGGATGTAGAAGCCATGGGATACAGCCAGTAAGTAGCATCCTACATGCCTTTGTATAACTTTCTGACTGTATCCAGTTTCCTGATTTGAGTTCTTATTTCTCACCATGATGGACTACAAATAACCATTCTTCCTCAAGCTGATTTTGAGTATGGTGTTTTGTCACAATAGAAACCCTGCTTAAGACAGATATTGGTACTGGTATTATGGAAAGAATATTTGCTGCAAAACACACATAAAATTGCAAAGTAGCATATGCTTGTATGGAGGAGAATCACTGGGTAAGGTGTTACCTAGTCTAGCTTGAGGATTAGTGAGAGATCTTGTCTCAAGGTAAAGATTTAGAGTAATAGGTAAAGGACACTGGGTGTCCTTCTGACATCTGCCTATGTGCACAGGCATATACTTTGTGTGGGCATGCACATATAAGCACCCGTATACACAGACATCATATATATCCAATCATGCACATGCAGAAAAAAACTGGGCAAATAAATGCTTATACATTTGCCTACCATTTTTCCAAATAAAAAAAATCTCTTCAAATTTTTCTGGTTAAATATTTCATTTTTCTCAAGGGAAGTGGTATTAAAAATAACAACATTACAGTCGGTAAGGAAAGGTACTTGTCATATTAGATTGGTTACCTGAGTTCAAGTTCCAGAACACATGTCAAGGTAAAAGCAAGGAACTGACTCCACAGATTTCTCCTGTAATCTCCACATGTGCACTGTGACATATGTGTGTGTGTGTGTGTGTGTGTGTGTGTGTGTGTGTGTGTGTGTGTGTGTGTGTGTGTACATGAGCACACAGACAGACACATACCCACACACGCACACAAGCACACACGGTGGGGGAGGCAGAGTTAGAGTTTCTGGATTTTTGAGAGTACCATTGAAATTTGCGCTGGTTTTATTTTGCTGCAAGACCCTGACAAGCCACAAAATTGTTCTGTGAGTGATTGATCTTCAAGTCTCTCATTTATAAAGTTAGTGACAGCAAAATAAAAATGATAGAAAACATGACCTGATGTAAGTAATATTTCTATCCACCAGAAAGCTAGCATGCTCGTGGATGTAACTAGGATGCTGTACTTGCCTCAGGAAAAAAGAAGAGAAATGTGGTCGTATGCATCTCTCTGGCATTAAGCAGTGCTCACTCACAGAAGATGTGGGGGAAGCCTTGCAGTTCTTAAACTGTGTGTAAATAATTGTGTGCACACTCTCTCTCTCGCTCTCCTGTCATTTTCCCCTCTCTTTCCTCCTCCTCTCTCTTCCACATTTTCTGTCTTCATACTGTAGATTGAATCCCTTCCTGACACATTCAAAATTATACTACCTATCTCTCTGAAATTATTTCCTATACCCCTTCAAGAGAGTTACTAGCTAAACATTCTGCGTTTATGTATTTTCTAATACAAGGGATCTAATACAAAGATATCTTTTCAAATCTCCTTCAGGTTAAAACCATGTGGCTTCTTCTGAGAAAATAATATACTAGCTAGAGGCACATCATGAGTTAGCAGTCAATGTATCACTCAAGGAAAACCTTTAAAGGGTGTGGTGATCTGCATCATTTATAGTGGTTTATTTTGGTTGTACTGTAAACTGTAATTAAATAATGAATGCTGTGTAGAATGAATAGTATTGATATCAAGTGAATGGCAGAAGACTATATTAAATATAATTTTCATATCCCAAGCTGTTCAGTGGTTGTGGTTTGCTACATATTTCTTTTTTTCTTGTCACTCTATTTTGTTATTTTTTAAGAACATAAAGCCCTTTTATCATAAAAAAATTTGTATCAATAAACCAAAATGCATATCAGTGTAAAATATTTTGAGATTAACATTTTTTTTGGATCAAAGTAGATTCAATATTTTTTTTATCATTCCTATATCATACCTCCCTTTTATTCTTAGAAAGAAGTAGACAATGACAATTAAGTATTTATAATAAAAAACATTTGTAAACATTAAAAGAATAATTAATGCTGAAAGTAGACTTTGTTAAGAATTATTATATTTCAGCTATGTGAATAACATGACATGAGCTGTTCTATATTGTGAGGTCATTATTTTTCTTCTGGACAAAGTTTATATGGAACTAATATCGTTGACTAAAGAATTCAAGAAAAGCTAGTCATGTTAGGTGTGGCTAAGCATTTATAAAATGATTAAGGCATGGCATGATTTTATATTAAAATATATTAATATTCAATGGAGAGTTTGTTGTAATTTTATTTTATCTACTCAGGGACTTCTAAAAGCAGTGCTTAAAAAATATGGCCATGTATTAATGTCCCGGAGTCTACATAAAGGTCATACATCTTATCTTGAGGTCAGAGATACTTAGCATTAATTTTACATTAGAATTACTCGAGGAACCTTTAAAGATGCTGTGGCCCAGAACTCACCTGCACGTATTAAGTTAGAAGCTTGGGATGAAGCCTACGATGATAGTTTTTCGTCTTCCTGGGTGATTCAAATGGATAGATAGGTTAGAGTAGCTTGAATTAAAAAATTCTGAAATTTCATGTTATGTTTTCAGTTTTTAAAATTCAATTCAATACTTTCTTTGCTAAGTAAATGTGGTGATATATTTTATATTTAATAAAATCAGCCTGGAATATCAAAGAACAAAATCACCACATTCAAACTATGACAGTCAGAGAGTGGTAACTCAAACCTTTAATCCCATCATTCAGGAGACAGAAATCTTTCTGTATTTCTGTGAGATCAAGGCCTAATAACTAAACAGTAGTAGCTCACACCTTTAAACCTAACTCAAGGTTTATGATGCAGAGATGAACTGGAAACGAAACAACTGGGCAGGGAAAAGATTTAAGGCAGTAGAAAGCAGAGATTCAGGCATTCTGTAGAAGTGACCAACTAGGCTGAAGACTTTTCAAGATCGCTTTTACCCAGAAGTTGGCTGAATGAGAACTGACTGTGGTATGTTTCCTCTCTCTGATATTTGAGGTTTTTCCTAATATCTGGATCTAGGTTTTTATTAAATACCAACTAGAATTTATACAACAAATAAATATTTTAATTTTTAAAAATAATTTTAAATAGCATTTCAGTTAATTTGTAGTCAATGCTTTTTAAAACTCATCCTAATATACAGTACTTTTAGAACAATAAAAATAATGCAAACCCAGCATTTTCTAAGATCATTTTTTTGTAGATTCAGTTATCTGATTTTAGAAAATTTACATGAACATGTGGGGGCGACTACGGAACACATGAGTGCCCACAGAAGCAAGCGATGTCAGATCGCTCTAGAACAGGAATTACAGGTGATTGTGAGCTGTCTGATATGAGTGACAGGACCTGAGCTCAGATCCTCTGTAATAGCATGACACTCTTAACCTCTGAGCCATCTTAACAGACCCTGGGTTGTTTGACTTTTATTTATTTATTTATTTTTGCAATTAATAAAAGCATACAGAGCTTAGCACATATTTTGTAATATTGCTTATTTTGAATTTCATGTCACAGTTTTCAGAGCACTAATTTGTCCTCTAGCAAGAAATGACAGCCCAATCTTTATCAGTTCACTAATTGGCCCTTAACTCTTTTGAATTCCATGTCCTTACTAAATCATAATTCAAGAATCAGGTTTGTGAACTTCACAGTCCTTCTCTTTCAGAATCTTTCTCTCTATACCCCATGGAACATGAAAGTCTGTGAAATAATCACATTTAATTTCCCTGCTACTTTTAGGGACATTGAATCATATGCTTTGGGTAGCCGTGCTACTAGACCTAGCTATATGCACATTCATGCCTATTGTCCATTCATATCTGGAAATAAATATCATTTGCGTATTTTTCTTTCTATCTCTTTAATTAAAGTTGATTAAAAGATGCATGAAATGTATATAGTTCTGTGCTATGTGGTTTGCATATTTGTTTTTATTTGTATTTTTATTTAATTACCAGGACAACTCTGAGTTAGGCATTATGTATATCATTTTTTTCAAATAAAAAAGTAATTTAGATTAAAATTTTTGTATAAGTATTTTGGCTAACAAATAGCATTTACTATTAAATATAGTATCATGTATGTAAGCCTATTAATTTTTTCTCTCTATATATATACGCATACACACACACACACACACACACACACATATATATATATATATATCATACATGGTATAGTGTCCAAGTGTGTGTGCATATATGTGGACATGAATGTGTGTTTGATTGTGTGTGCATGTGCTCATTTGCTTGTGGAGGTCCAAGGCTGAGGTCAGAAGGTTGTGTTTTATTTTCTCAATAGCTTTTTACTTCACTCTTGAGGTAGAGTCTCCCAACTGAATCCAGAGCTTACTGATAAGACTAGTATAATAGCCAGCGTGCTTTGGGAACTCATTTCTACATTCTTGAGTGTTAGAATTACATGTAGCCCACCATGTTTACTCAGCATCCTGAGAATAGGAATTTTAGTACGTATATTTATACAGTGAACATTTTAACTAGAGTCATTTTCTCAACCCTTGTTGAGTATTTCTTCTGATATTATACAGTGATTTTTATATTGTATGTTTTATAAGATATTTTATTATCTTCTGATTACTTGTCACCAGAAATTGGAGCACATTCAATGAATATTTAACTACCCGATTACACAATTTTTTCTTCTCATGAAGAAAACTGTTCTCATTTTCCATATATCTCAATAAGTATTGTATTATACCTTAATGTATTTATGCTACAGACATTTTGGTAACTACTGTGCTGAACACTCATAGATATAAGGCACAATGCAAGCAACATATTAGGATTTGAATTTGGAATCTAAGCACCCATGAAATTCCCTTTGCAGATGAGCTGAATTAGAGCCCATTTACTGCAGTCATTATTGTTAACTTCCAGAGACTATCAACTGACAGGGCAGATTTTCTGTTTCATTGAAAGAATTTTCCTTGAAGCTTTAGAAGGAAGAAATTTTCTCATCTTTGACATGACTACAAATGATAGAGCTTTCTGATTTATGTTTAAGAGAACTTGCAGATATGGATGATGAGACATTGAACTTACAGTTATGTTGTAAAAGGTTTCTGTCCAGCCTGGGCCAGAGGTCCAACATGCCCATGTTGGCTTTTACCCCCAAAGATGACTCAGATGCTTATATTAATTTTATGCTGTTTGGCTTATGTCTCAGGCACATTATTAGCTCGCTCTTTCATCTTAATTCAGCCCATTATCATTAATCTGTCTGCCATGTGGCCTGTAGCATAGACAAGCTCACCTGGGTCCTACATGCTTCTTCTTTGGCAGCTGGATGGAGACTGCCTGACTCCAACCTCCTTCTATCTGTATCTCCTCTGATTCTTCCACCCACTTCTATGGTGCTGCACACAGGCCAAAACAGCTCCTTTATTTACAGAATGATACAGAGAACAGTATCATAGTTATTCTAATAATCCAGATGTCTTATGTGTCCCTCATCTCCAATTCTAAGTCAGAATATTGCTGCATGCAGATATGGACTTCTGATGGTACTCTAACCATTGTCAAAATAGTAAAACCAAAAAATTTACATAGCTCACACTAAAGTATGCTTCTTTCCGCACTTAATTACCTTCTACCAAAAGTAAACAATTATATATTTACCTATATTGTCAATAACATCAGCATTCACAGGTGAATATCCAAACCATTGATGTTTGACTCAGGATCTTCTCTTATTCCCTCATTTTGTACTTTTAACTCTTGAGTCTTAACATAGCTGTCATCTACAGTTCCTTTGAGAGATAACTTCTGCAGGTCAGCTCCTACATGTTAACTCCTAATGCTAACCCTTGCCTCCTCCTCATCTCCAATTGATGTCTTTGCTGTTGTCCAATCTGCAAGTCTTTGCTCTCTGCACACTATCCAGTCAATGCAACTCTCTTGAGCTCACTCTTCTCATACATTCATAAAACACTGGCTACAGTCTTAGTATTAAATTCAGAATAATTTCTCTTTTTATCTAACTTAGTTGGTTTCTTTTATAACCTCTAATGATTCTAAATAGAATTTTTTCTCTTATTTTTTTCCTCTGTGAATAGTGTCATTATCCACGGTGTCTTTGTTAGTGGTACTGTCCCTCACCCTACCTACAAACTTAAATAATATTCCAAATCCCACATATATTATTGTGTTTATTGTATTTACAACACTGACAGGTGAGAGGTTCTTGGGTCAATATTTTTCCCTTGTTGGAAAGAAAATGCTAGATCTTGTGACGCACACTCACTGTTCCCAGAGTAGAGATTATTGGATGAAAGAGAGAATGTGGGTATTTGTGGTATGAGATTTGTTTCCATTTGGAAATTATCTTTTTTTTTTTGTCAGAGACCTCTTCTGGATCTTCTGAGTATTTTCAAGGTTACTTTTTCTTAAGCACCTTAGAAGGCAGCATTGATAGACCTTCCCTTTTGTTCTTTATCCCTCTGCTCCTGTCTTTAAAATAACTCTTGTCAGTTTTTATTATACTAATGCTTTGCCCAGAATAATCAGAGCTGCTCTTTGTTTGTGCTTGTGGGTGTTTATTGTGGTAACTTCTTTTTGTAATGTTAATAACTTAGGAAAATATTGTTTATATTATATTTCAATGAATTGGTCATTTTTGTAATAATTTTATTTTCCTAGTATATTACTTTTCTAACATTTAAGAAAGGTTCATTTCATAGAGATGTAATAGATATGAAATATAATATGATATTCAATAGATATGAAAATAAAGTTGGGTATTCTCTAGGAAAGAGCTTTAAAAGAATGCAGACTAACCACTGACATAAGAACCCACTCCCAGAAGAAAATTTAAGGAAACTGATGAATCCTTCTTGTTTCTGATTCCAGTAGAAAAACTGGCTTGAGCAGTGCATGCAAATGCATGAGAGCAGACAGAAACAGCAAGGGAGACAATACAAGCTTTGGAAAGAACTTTTGAGAGTTTCCCTTTATTAGGAACCAGAAGACT
Organism: Sigmodon hispidus; assembly: GCA_004025045.1. Lineage (NCBI taxonomy): Eukaryota > Metazoa > Chordata > Mammalia > Rodentia > Cricetidae > Sigmodon > Sigmodon hispidus. The sequence goes on along the minus strand of PVIH01003159.1, from coordinate 158,485 downwards.
GGAGTTCTTCAAAGTCCAGAACAGAGACTCACAAACAAAGCAGACACTAGCTATTGGTTCCTTGTGAACCACAGAGTGAAGAAACAAGTTGTTAGCATGAAAACCAGTAGGTTTCCTGAGGCAGTTTCAGAAAGATGATTTTGAAAGAGTTGTGCAGAGCTATTTGCTAACACAGGGTAGGGGAGTGTATGCTGTTGTTAGGAGACCCCACTGGGATAAATTTCGGAAGAGGAGTTCATGCCTCTTTATTTCTGCTTAACATTAGCATAAGAGGTCTGGCAGCCTCTGTGAAACATATCTTGTGTTGTGTTGTTTTGTTCCTATCCAGAAGTGTGAAAGAGTCATCCAGTCTCTAAGTATAGACAGATTACTCTCAAACACAAGAACTTTTGGCACATAGAAAGCATTTTCAGAGCAACTGAAACTAATCAAGCAGCTAAGCAAATAGGAAACAGGAAAGAATAAACAAATCTGAGGAAAAGCATAAGAGCAATATGATCTAGTCCTTGGCCTACTCAGATCTATTCATTGTACACATAATACTTAGATTTCTCTTCTATAATATTGACATTTACTACTATATGCATTCATTTCCCTTATTAGAACATGCTTGATATTAATTTTCATTTAATTTATGTAGACTTTTTATAATGTTTAATGTGTACTGAATTCAAATCGTGTCTGCCACTTCCTTTGTCTCTCTAACTCCTCCCGTGTCTCTCTACTACTCAAGTTCATGATTCAACCTCTCCTTCTCATTATTGTTAAACACAGACACAAACTCAAACACACACACACACACACACACACACACACACTACTGAGTCACATATATGTGTTTAGGCTGACCACTTCGGATTAGACAACATATCATGGATTTTCCTTCTGGGGAGTCCTGATTCTTCCTCTTAGCAGCCATTCATTGTCTGTAGCTCATATTCTAGTAGGGAAGGCTTGTAAGATTCTCTCATCTACACTGGTACACCAATTGAGTTTGTTATTTTCAGGGCTTTCTTAGCAACAATATTGTTGAGATTTCATGGGCACAACGTTCCTCTCGTATATAGAAGACATTATCTTGTAGAAGACATCTTGGTTTACAGGCTCTTAGAATCTTCCTGCACCCTTTTCTACCGTGTTCCCTGAACCTTGAGTGTATTGATTGAATTGTAGATGTTTCAAGGTTTGGCATTCTCCAATCAGCTTCTCTCTACATTTTGAACTGTTGTGGATCTCTGAATGCTTCTGCCTGTCTCATAATGAAGTTTCTAAGATGAGAGGTGAGAGCTACACCTGCCTGTGGGTATAAAATTGAATTTTGAAAGTGAAATAGGAAGTTATACTGGCTTAGAAAAGTGGCAGCAAAAGATTGTCCTCTAGAAACATGACTTTTCCATCACTCATTACATTTGTGTGCCTTAATACAAGATGACACCTTCATGTTTTATGAACAGAGATACATTTTTCCTTCCCTTTAACATTGTATAAACAAACAGCTACAGAATATTCTGTATGTGTGGCTAGTTGTAATCCTCTAGAATGAACCCAGTATGTCCTGGAAAGAAGTGCTGCTTCTTCCTCTTTGTTCTTTAATTGTCCTTAAGCTGTAGTTACTCCAGGTCAGTATACTATTGTGAAACATAGTTTTGGCTTTATTTTCTCATGACTGATTCAGAATTTCACTTCTGAAGTTGTAAGTTGTCTTCTTCTTTTTGTTTCTAGAGTGTGGCATTTTCAGCTACTGCCCATTGAATGTTATCACCATACAACATCAGCGAATAGACTCCAGATATTTTCTATCCTTTGCTTTTGTAAAATAGTAACTGTAGGCAATCAGTGCCATTAGCGCTATATTACTTCAGCTATGAAGTAGGAGCACCAGTAGCTATTTTCTTGGCCTATAGACCAGATATAGGAAAACGTTATGGGTGTCCCTTCAAGATGTGTAAAACTTGGAATAAATTTACTTGGCATCTTTCCCCCATGAACATGAATGGAATGAAATGCTATTGTTTTCAAATGCTTTATATAAAATTAATCATAATTGACCATTTAAACCTAAACCCTGCTCATTTAGCCACCCAAGTATCATAAGGCTTCTTTGGTGCAATTTAATACACACACACACACACACACACACACACATATATATATATATATATATATATATATATATATATATATGATAGTAATTAAAACCACTTAGTTCATGTAAACCAGAAAATCAAATTGGGAAGAAGAGATATAGATAAAGAAAACACAGTTAGTTTTGTGTTAAAATACCTGATTTATAGCTTAAAGAAGGGAGTATCCTAGGGACTCATTGCTGGAAAAGATTCAGTTCATAGTCAGTTGGATCTGCTTCTTTTAGGGCTGTAGCAAGGCAGAAATATAATGGTAGATGGACATGGAAGAGAGGAGCTGTTTACTTAGTGGCTGCCAATAAACAGCAAGCATGAAAGAAAAAGATTAGCAATAAGACTGTGATCTGCTTTCTCTAACCAAGCTCTCCCTCTTAGTTTCTGGCACTTCCCCAGCACTACCAGGCTGGGAGTATCAGAGGTCTAATATTGATTTTGTGTGCACCTTGATCATATCCCCAAATCACAACTTTAAATACTCAATTTTGGACAAAGCCTTAATTAAATACAGGAGGTGTTGGAGGATGTCATACATCAAAATCATAATGCAATACAGAAATAGCATATATATTCCAATTTATTTTGTGGCATAAAGAAAACAGTGGTACAATCACCAAGAGAACTGGGTTAAAGTCGTATTTATAGTAAGAGAAGTCTCTGTGAATTCAGGATGTGACAATGAAATAATACTAAAGAGTCAACTGGACAAGTATGCTTCAAAAGTCAAGGCTCTAGATTAAGACATTAGTTGGTCATTTGTTGCCAATAATGACACAGAAGCTTTGTAATCAAGAAAAGCACAGAGTAAAGTTAGAATTAGAAGATGTGGCCTCTGAAAGATGAGTGGTGGTGAGATTCTTAAAGAAAATGAACAAAAAAAGCTTAGAAGAGGAAGAGATTTATGTCTGGCAAGAATTAGACACTCAGTGTTCTTGTTGAAGATAGAAAGGGCACAGTAGAATGAAGGCTTGAGAAATAAACCTCGTGAGAGAAGCATGTAATGATCATGGGAAGAAGAGATATTGTGTTATTTTTTACTTTTCTTTGCAATATTGCAAGTAAAAGTGGAAATTGTTGAAGGGAAAATATAGTAAGTTTTGGCAAGAGACTGTGAAATGATCATCATGAAGAATAAACAACCAAGCTCTCAATGAAAAATATTTTTGTTTGTAAGGCAAGGTTAGCATGTATTAAGAAAAGTTAGCATGTATTAAGAATTTCTGACAAAAGTATAACTAATCATCCTTGCTTCTCTTTTTTGTGATAGAGTTGTTGAAGTCTAAGGGTAAATTTATAAATAGCTAAGTTTGCCCTAATATAAGCAAAATCAAAGAGAAAATACTCAATGGAAATGTTTTTGCAAGTTTGTGAACATAAAAGATGAATTACAGAATCTAACCTAGACAGAGAAGGAAAAAATCCATGATGGTGAAATCAGTGATATACTGAGGTGATTGATAAATTAGATATCTTGAAAAGATAATGTTTTGTACTAATAGATGAAGATGTGAGCCTAAAAGATTGGATATTAGAGAAGTTATAGAGACAAACAATATCTGATAGATAATAGACAGGTATATAAATGAAACATGATTGACAAATAGGCAGATAGACTGATAACTCAGATGTTAGTGTCACGTATCCAACAAGCCTCTGGGTTTGCCAAAGCTGTTAGTTTTCATGTTGAAACACAGTAGTAGTGACATGGGGAAAAATTCAGTGGTTATGATTATGAAAGGGACTGAATTAGATATTTTATGCCTGTTCTACTTGGACATTGAAGTCACTGAGAACTGAGATAATATATGGACATCTAAAATCTAAGGAGAAGAGCAAACTAAGGAACCAAAAATGCCTTTGAAGGGGTAAGAACAAAATTTATATGGGAAAGGTAGCCTCTAAACTAACATTTCCACCCTTTTACAGGAGGGTAATTATTTGTCTTACTTTCTGGGAGTATGGGATATAGTGATTTCCATGACATCATTTTTCAGTTTGTCACACAGATGGGTAGGTTTATACTGATCCCTTGTACAATTTCAGGTGAATACTTTCATAACCAGAGGCACAGCACATGTGTCAACAGAATTATTTGTTGTAGATTAATAACATGCACTGAGATAAAGAAGCAGTTATAGTTACCTGACCACCATTATAATTTCAGAGCAATGCTTCAAGAAGTCAGATACTAAGGTATAAGTCTCATGGCTTTGCTATTACCATAGCCTCAATACCTATGACATAAGTTTTGTATATAGCCTGAAGTGAAAATACCATGGGTTATAATTATCTCTATAATTAAAACATATACACATGATTAGATTTTAATACCTCCAAATGACAGCTTCCTCAGAGAATTGTGAGAAAAATTATAATGGATTTTTTTCTATGATGTTGACATAGGTTTGGTATTTTGCTACAAAGAGATGCTATTCTGCATGTGTGTATTGTGATAGTTGTGCACAGAAAGCTGACATAGCTTTATATGATCATTGTTTCATAATACTGGATTAAGAGGTGAAAAATTTTGCCAGATTTCACTGTGCTGTCACAGAATGGCTTCACCCATCTCCAAATATCTTATAACATCAAGAAAAACATACCAGTCTTCACTCTCTTGTGTTTTCATCTTGTATTACTATGTAGTAAAAGCTATCTATTGTTTTATGTGAGTACTATGCCATTTAATAGATTGCATATATTGTGGAAACACATTTATCTTCTTAAGAATGAACAAATTAGGTTAAAATTTTTGCAAAATTGTAAGAAAATTTGTGGATTCAGAAGAATTTGTAGTAAACCAAATGAAGCAACCTTTCTCTCAATATTTCTTGCTCTTTTTCAAAACATTCCTATAAATTGTTGTTGGCTCATTTCCACAGTAAAATTTATTTTATCTCTCATTCACAATTTATTCAAAATGAGATACCCCATTTATTCATACTAGAATTATAACTTTAGCTATATGTCCTCTGTTCTGTAATTAATGTTTGTCATTATTTCTTATCATTAACTGGGCTGAGTCAATGTTTCATTTTTCTTTTACTGAATTGGGTGAGTATCTACTCTAACTTTCTACTCCTTAGTCTGCTGTACTCTGTGGCTATCAGAAGATGTCTATATGTTAGCTTTAGTCTTATAGAAATATCATGACTTCAAAGAGCTAGGAGCACAGTTTGAATTTGTGTCTAGAAATTCAGATTATTGCAGTCCCCTGCCTTTCTTCTAAGCTCTGGGATGAATTTTCAATTCATGGTACTATGTGTTATGATCTACTTGGAGATATAAGAGATACTATGTCTTTGCTTATTTATAAGTGACCTAGGAAGGAGAATATAATTTACCATATTTCAAATATACATCCTTATCCAGCCTTATAAAATGGCTTATAGCTTGAAACATATACCATGTTTACATAACTCCAAGTTTTTAAATAAGAATAGCTTTTTCCTGGAAAATGTTTCTCTCCACTCAAAGTCATTTTGGTGGATCAACTACCTCCTCATGACAGTTAAAAGCATGCACTTTCTATAGCTATGGCATTGGGAACTTACTAAGTTGCATGCCATGCATGATCACATTGTAGGTCTTAGCTTTCTCTCCAATTTTTAAATTGTGCTGTTTTATTTCATAACACTTGACAACAGAATGATGGTGATTAGTGTATGGGTAGGATGGAGGGGATGATGAGATGGGCAAAGTATACTCATTTATAAATATCATCTATAGATTATGCTATGGGAAAACCTAGTCAAGTTAGTTAGATATGTAGGAAGTTCTGGCGGCTATTTAAGGAATCCTAATTGGTATTATAATAAAAACCTGGAGCCAGATATTGGGAAAAGCTGAAAGATCAGAAAGATAGAGGCACTAGCCAACTCCTCAGGCAGAGAAGATCCAGGAATTTTCAGACTGAATGCCTCTGAGTTCTCAGCCAAAAGGGAAAGAGAAAAACTCTGCCTCCTCTCAACTTCCATACCTTTCTCTCTTAGCCATATCACTTCCTGGTTCAAACTTCCTAGTACTGGGATTAAAGACGTGTGTGTGTGTGTGTGTGTGTGTGTGTGTGTGTGTGTGTGTGTGTGTGTGTTTCAAGGTTTCAAGTACTGGATGCAGAGACGTGGGATCCCAAATGCTGAAGTTAAGGTGTATGCCAGGATCACCTGCCTTTGTTCCTCTCCTGGACTGGATCAATCTCATGCAACCTAGTATGGCCTTTAACTCGCAGAGATGCAGACAGATCACTGTGTCTCCCTCCTCATGCTAAGATTGAAGGTGTGTGTCACCACTCCCTGACCTCTGTGGCTAACTCTAAAGATCTGTCTACTGATCTTCAGGCAAACAGATAAGTTCAACTTGACATAAACAATACATTATTAATACATGTATTAAAACATATCCTTAATATGTTCATTTTGTTTCATTTATCAATGAAAATAAATTTAATTTAAATTTTAAAAAGAAAATGTAATTTGAGTTAGAAAGAAAAGTCCTTATGTGTCATACCCCATTCATTCCCCCATCCATCATAGATCTATTGGGTTTTGGCTCTAGCATCTATCTCTATTTCATGTCTGATATGCCCCTCACAGAGATCACAGTGTTCCTATCTGAAACCCAGTCATTATCTAGGATATCATGTATATTTATGACTCTTCTGCTATCAACCCCTTCATGCCTCTGATTTTTATTTTTCCACTTTCTGCTTTTGCCCAGCAAGAAAGTGAAAATAACATATTATCAATAGGCATTTCCCTATTGTAGCCCCCAAACTGAACACAACAAGTAATAAGTACCTCTCCATTGTCAAAATAACAGCTAAGGAAATTTCACACACCCACCTCAAAGGTCTTTTTTTCTTTTTTTTCTATTTTATACTCACTGACTGGTTCTTTATACAATATGAATCAGTAGAGTGTTATACGTAGTGACTTTTCTCTGGAATTCTTTAAGACACCAGAAGTTCTAAAGGAGGCTCACTAAGACTCAGAAAGCTCCAAATAAGGTCATAAATTCTCAGGAAGTAAATAACTGAGAAGTCATCAGGAAGGTCATGGAATTTGCAAGATGCACAAGGCCCCTCCATTCTCAAGGGTGTATGAGCAATAAGGGCCACTAAGCAGATCCAGACCAACTGAGCTGCCTGAAAGAGGTAGAGAAGAGTCAAGCTGCCTAGATGATCAGCTGAAACACATAAAGGAGAGTCTCTGATCTGGCAAGCAGCCTGAATTTCAGGATTCCAGCTTTTGGGAGGTCACTGCCAATTGCCCAGCCTTTGAAGAAATGGAGCTGACTGTAGTATGAAGTTTCTGGCCTGTACAGTCTGTGGTCCAAACCCACAGACCCAAAGTCCCAGACCAACTAGCCCTAAATAATCAAACAAAGCTTATATTAATTTCATTCGGCTTGGCCTATTGCTCAGGCATATTGCTAGCTAGCTCTTGCATTTTAATTCAACCCATTTCCATTAATCTGTCATGCTTTGTGGCCCGTGGCTTACCTATTTCATAACACCTTGTTTCATGGGCAGCTGGATCACTTCTCTCTCTCTGACTCCACCCTCTTTCCCCTACTGTGCTCTAATTTCCTACCTACTTCTTAGATACCTGGATAGGCTAAAACAGTCCCTTTATTTATAGCATAAAGACATGCCACATCACTTCCCCTTTTCTGTCTAATCAAAAAGGAAGGTTTCAGTTTCAATATAGCAAAATTACATATAACAAAAGAGCTATCAAGCAAGAATTATAGTTACAATATCTGGTCTATTTGTACTTAGCAAAATTAAAGAGAATATTGTACCATCTACCTTATCCTTGTGAGTCTAAAGTTTCATATTGAATATACCTTTTATAATCACTGAAGAAAACTATACTTATAACTATATAATCTTCAACTACATCAAAGACCAAAAAAGGATATAATATTACCTGAGTAAACAGAAAGTGTATGGTTCATTCTGTTTGGCCTATGGCTCAGGCATACTACTAGCTAGCTCCTGCACCTTAATTCAACCCATTTTCACTAATCTGCCCTGCCACATGGCCTGTGGTTTACCTACTTTGTTATAGCATGTTTCATGGGAGGCTGGATCATGTCTCTCTCTGACTCTGCCTTCCTTTTCCTATATATGCTCCAACTTCTTACCTACTTCTAAGGTACCTGCCATAGGCCAAAACAACCCCTTTATTCACAGAATGAAGACATCCAATATCAGCTCCCTTTTGAGTCATCTGTACTTTGTACGTGATCTCTTACCCATATGCCTGCAAGTGACTCCAGTAAACCACATTGGTTCACTAAGAACTCACGACTGTTACTTCAGTCTCTCATCAGTAGTAAATGACCTACTACTTAGTAAAGTTCTAAGACCTGTGTTTGGGTTGGCTTTTTTTTTTCTGCCAACTACTGAAGTTGAACATCTTGTATTTGTCATGCATTTACCCACCACTCTAGTTAGTGTCTTGTCTTAAATGCTTTCCAGAGGTCCGTATGCTAAATGGATGGTGATAATAACAGAGGAATATTCTATGGGCTTCTGGTTCTTCCTTGTCTCTTCTTTATGATGCAAGTAGGTTTTCTCTGCCACAGGGTCCTATTGCCTTACCACAAAGCTCAAAGCAACATGCCCTCTAATCACAGACTGAAGCCTTCAAAACTTAATCCAAGATTAATGCCTCTTTGTAAGTTGTTACCTAAGATATTTTGTTACAGTGACGGAAAGCTGATTAGGTAACAGCTGCTATTTTAAAAAATAACTATTTGGATAATTTCTCCTTTTGGAATTGAGTCTTTCAGTTTTATGCTCTTAAGTTTTGTGAGTTTCAGAGATGTAGATATTAAACACCTACATAACACATGGCTTGTATGTGATTCTGAGTGCTATGGACTTCTCAGTTCTATTGTCTGATTTATTTGCTAGACATGGCTTTAGATCAATAGCATTTACTTTGTCTGTTTCTGCTTTCATTGGCTGTGTATTTAGAGTATCAAGAAAACTATCATCAAGATCAATATTAGAACATTTTTCTCTGGTTTTTTCACTCTCAATAAAAGTCTTATCTTTTAGTATTTACATTATTTGTTTATTTTGAATTGATTTTTATATTTGCCTTAAGATAATGTTCCAGTTTTATTTATTCATCAAATATCCAAACTCTTCAACATGACTCACTGAAGAAACGGTTTTTCCCTTGTATGTATTATGCACACTTGAACATTTATGATCTTCTGTTATTCCATGTGAATTTGAGGATGTTTGTTTTAATATATTTGTTCTTATTTTATCGATATTTGATAATTTCATCATGTAAATTTTTTTCTTCAATTAAGCTAATTCACAATTATTTTACACTTTTGTACTTGCAGCCATGACCATGAATGTGATTTTAAAATATTTTAAATATTTCCTTTGCAAAATTTTTAAAAATCAAATCTAGTCATTTTTTTCTAACTTATTTTGAGTTGAATTTTCTTCACTGAGACTTCATTAGCTTCAGCATGGTTTTCTTTTCCTTCCTTTATTCCTCTCTCCCTCTCTCTTTCCCTCTCTCCCTCCCTTCCCTTCACATAAATACTTTTATCTCTTGAGATATTTCTTCTATGCCTGACATCATATCAATGTCATATATGAATACTTTAATCTCCTCTTTTATCATTTGGATAGCTTAATTTCCTTTCTTATTTATTTTTATTGAAGTGAGGCTTTCTACCACTGTGTCAAAACCGAGGGTGAAAAAGAACCTCTGACTGCCTTTATGAGAAGACTATAAAACCTTGCTTCCTTTAGCTTACTGGATTTAACTCTTTACTTCAACATGTGACCCTGACATTGCAACTTATCTTTTGATTACAATGTGCAAAAGGGCATTCACCAGACCCAGGAATGGCAGGTTCATGTCTTTGTATTTCTATTTCATTTTTAGAAAGCCTTATTAAAGATACAAAGTTAGCCTTCCTTGCACTTCAGAGACTAAAGTAATTATTTCACCTGTATGATAACTTTAAAGGTCCCTTTATTAGATTGGATGGATTCCTTCAGTATTGATTTTATTGTTTAAATAACAAAGGAATAGAAATTTTCATAAGATACTTTACTTTTTCTGAGTTGCATCTGTTTTCTTTTTAATTTTAAATTATGATCTGTTACACTAGCTGGTTCACATATGTTGAATTGCTGTTGCATACTGGAAATAAATCCCATTTGGTCATGGTGTTATAGCCTCTTCGCATGCTGCTGCTGCACTGGGACTATACTGAACGTCCCAAACTTGTGTTCATGAGCAATATTGGCTAAGATTTGATCCTTTTGTCATCAGGCTGATTCCTACCTTATAGGATGAATTTGAATGGGCCCTTCATCTTTTGGAAGAGTTAGGGATTCTTTCTAGGGCTAATTAATTACGGCCTTTCATATTAAGAGGAAATTTGATAAAGCATCCAGTCTCACTATTTGTTGTAATTTGATTTTGGCTACCTTTTTCTTAATTCAGCTTTTACATGTTTTATTCTGGTTATTTTGAGCTGCCTCACATAGATGCTGGGCAAGAAACTGAGACCCAGTGGAAAAGCAGGAAATGAATTATCTCTCCAGGCCCTATTTGTCCTCTTCAATGTAAGTGTTCACAGTTACAAACTTTCTTTCAGCACTGTTCAGCAAATATGACTTTTTTGGCATACCTTATTTTAGTGTTCCTTTGTCTCAAGGCATTTGAATTTTATTTTTTTTTCTTGTCATCTCTGTAACCTGATTTTCCAAAAGGTGTTTTATTTAGATTTGATGTTTATTTTCAGTTCTTTTTATTGTTCCTAATGACTCTTTTTATTCTACTTTAGTTAGAAAAAAAATACTTTTTTATGTGCATTTCACAACATGCATACCAATCCCACTTATTTCCCTATCTGTTTATATCCATCCTCTTCCCTTATAATGCTGCTCCCCAAATAAAATCAAAATTTAAAAGAAGATAAACAAGAGGTGAAAGGCCAGCTCTTCCTTCTGCTGTAGGTAGCAAGAAGCTGAGGGGGAAAGCATCTATCTCTCATCCATGCCACCACATGGCAGATAAATGGAGTAGTTTCTGCTCTTCTACTCTCATCAATACAGACCTAGGCTCCTTGGCAGGGCCATAGACCCAGACATGACCCTAGGCAGCAGTGCAAGCTCAGATGATACCATGTTCTCAGATGGCAGTGCAGCCTGCTCAGATCTCTATGGCACCAGCAGCTGCATGGCCCTGCATAGCAACAGTGACAACACAGGCCACATATCAACACAGAACCAAAGCTGCAGTAGAACCAATGATCCAGGCATGGTCCCTGGTAGCCCCACGAGCCTAGGTATCATCATGGCCCTAGCTGGTGTGGCAAGTCACCTAGATGGCATGGTCCCAGGGGCAGCATGGCACTTGAGCATCAACTGGCAGCCTAGCCACAGGCATCTGCTTAGCTTTCAATGGTATCAGGAGCCATGAACATCAATGCAGACCATGTCTGTGATAAGGTCATAGACATGGGTGCAGTTGGGATCTGGATGTAATCATGGCAGAAGTGGTGGTAGCACAAGCTACTCAGATCTGTATGGTCTCAGTGGAAGTATGACTCCCAAACACCAACATTGCCTCAAATGTCAGCCCTGACTACTGGCCTCTGCACAGCTTTCATTGGCAATAGAAATCAATGACACCAACACAGAGCCTGGCTGCAGCAGTGCTATGGACCCAGACATCGTCCTTGGCAGCAGTCCAGGCCTGATCATAACCATGGACCTGGGTGGCAACGCAGGCCTCTTAGACTGGCTGGTCCCTCTGGGGTGCATCCACAGACACCAACAATGTCACAGATGATATCCCAGCATCTGGAAGCTCTCAAGGGTAACAGGAGCCACAGACATCAACACATCCTACCAAGACTGCATCAGGGCCACACACTCAGACATGGCCCTTGGTAGTAACTGAAGCATGGACATCACCATGGCCTTGAGAGGCAAGAAGGCCACCCACATAAGCTGGTACTCACTGTCCTCTATTCTTCAGATGTGCCTCTCCCTCAAGCATATGAACCTCTAAGCTTCTTTTTCTTTCCTATTATCCACCATATACTGACTTACCATAATGGTGCCCAATGGTTGATCTCTCCCCACCCAGTACAAGGGTTCTAGGATAGAGGCATAGCTATTCTCCTGGTGTCAGAGGCTGTGGTGCCTGGTGGCTGATTATTCATCACTCTGTTTTTTAATTAATTATATAATTTTCCTTAAGGTAATTTTTGAACTTAAACTTACTGTTGCCATTAAAACATGTCTTATACACAGTGACTGCTTTATCTCTCTTAATCACTTCCTACTCTTATTCTGTATTCAGTTACTTGATAATACTGTGTATTGATGTGTATTTATTTTGTCTTTTTATGTTTTGGGATCTATAAATTTTTCTTTGGTGGCAAGCTTGAGACTTATTTCTAATATATTGTGGTTATTTCCTTTTATAAAACTTTGCAACAAGTTGCATGAAAAACTACATCATTACATGCCCAAACCATAAAAAGATGCAACAAAGAAAGAAAATTAAAGATGTCATGAACATTGATGCCAAAATATCCAATAAAATACGGGCAAACTGAATTCAAAGATATATAAAAAGATCACCCACTATGATCAAATAGTTTTTATCCCAGAGAAGCAGGGATGGTTCAACATATAAAAATCTGTTAATGTCATCCACCATATAACCAACCCAAAATAAAAGAACCACATGATTATTCCATTAAATGCTGAAAAAGCCTTTGACAAAATCCAATGCTTCTTCTTGATCAAGGACTTGGAGGGATAAGAGATACAAGGAAAATACCTAAATATAATAAAGGCAATATATAACAAGTCCATAGCCAAAATTAAATTTAATAGAGAGAAACTCAAATGATCCCACTAAAATTGGGAACAAGACAAGGCTGTCCACTATTCAATATAGTACTCAAAGTTCTAGCAAGAGCAATAAGACAACAAAAGGAGAGCAAGGGTTACAAGTTGGAAAAGAGGAAGTCAAACATTCCCTATTTGTAGATGATATGATCATGTACTAAGTGACTCAAAAATTTTACCAGAGAACTCCTGCAGCTGATAAATAACTTCAGTAATGAAGCAGGATATATGATAAACTCAAAAACAATCCATATCCCTCATATACACAAACGATGACAGGGATGAAAAAGAAATCAGGGAAACATTAGTGTTTATAATAGCTTCAAAAAGCATTAAATATCTTGGAGTAACTCTTACCAAAGAAATGAAAGACTTGTATGACAAGAACTTTAAGTCCTTAAAGGAAGAGATTGGGAAAGATAGCAGAAAATAGAAAGATCTCCCACGCTCTTGGATATGTAGGATCAACATAGGAAAAATGGCAATTTTACCAAATGCAATCTGTGGATTAATTGCAATCCTCATCAAAATCCCAACACAATTCTTCACAGATCTTAAAAGAACAATAATACTCAACTTCATATAAAAACAAAAAAATTGCCAAAATAATTCTGTTTAATAATTGAACCTTTGGAGGTATCACCATTCATGACTTCAAGCTCTACCATAAAGTAACAGTAATAAAATAACAAATAATTTGACTTTTATAATGGATACAGAGCTAAATAGAGAATTTTCAACAGAAGAATTTTAAATGGGTAAAAAACAAAGAAGTGATCAACGTCCTTATCAATCAGGGAAATGTGAACCAAAGCAACTCTGAGATACCATCTAACACCTGTTAGAATGGTTATGATTAAAAAAAAAAAAAAAAAGCCTGTGCTAGAGGGAATATAGGACGTAGGGTAAGGGAATTTCTCTACTGCTGGAAATGTAAACTTGTACAGTCACTTTGGACATCAGTATGACAGTTTCTTAGAAACCTGTGTATCAGTTTACCCAATGATCAGCAATACCACTCGAGCATATATTCAAAGGATGCACATTTTTACCTCAAAGACATTTGCTCAGCTATGTGCATAGCAGCATTACTTGTAATAGCTAGACCCTGGAAACAACCTAGATGCTCCTCAACTGAAGAATAGATTTGAAATATGTGATATATTTACACAATGGAATGCTACATAACAGTTAAAAAAATGACTTCTTGAAATTTGCAGGCAAATAGATGGATCTAAAAAAAAAAATCTTCCTGAGTGAAGTAACACAAACCCAGGAAGACAAACATGGTATGTACTCATTCAAAAGTGTATTTTAGACATAAAGCAAAGGTTAATCAGGGTACAATCCACAGCTCCTGAGCAGCTAGGTAACAAGGAGGAACCTAAAAAAGACATCCATGGATTCCCCCTCGGAAGGGGAAACAGAAGATCTGAGAAAATTGGGACCATAGAGGGTGAGGGTGTAAGGAGAGATAGGAAGAGAACATGAGGAAATGAGATGGCTGAGTTGGTAGAGAGACAGAGAACAATGAAAGAGATACCTTGATAAAGGGAGCCATTGTGGCATTTGAGAGGAACCTGGATCTATGGAAATAATCAAGAATCCACAGAGACTCTAAATAGTGAAGAGGGTGCCTCAACTGACCTTTCTCTATGAACAAGTTAATGACCACCCTAACTGTCATTATAGATCCTTCATCCAGCAACCGGTGGAGACAGATGCAGAGATTCACAACTAAGCACTGGGTCTACATGAGCATAGGAGTCAAGGTCTTGATGAGGAAAACCACAGAAACAGCTGGGCCGAGTATTGGGCTGCTCACTGACTCTTGACTGACAGCTGAAGAACCTGCAGGGAGTGAACCAGGCCCTCTGAATGTGGATGTCAGCTGAATGGCATGGACATTTTATGGAGCCTCTGGCAGTGGGACCATTATTTATTCTTAGTGCACAAACTGGCTTCTTGAAGCCTATGCTGTACAAAGAAACACCTTGCTCAGCTTTGATACTGGGGGAAGGGCTTAGTCCTATCTCTGCTTTGTAGTGCGATTATATGTTTTGTTTTAAATATTTATCCCGCCTATGGGTTTAATAAAAACTGATTGGCCAAAGGCAAACAGGAAGTGTGGGTGGGACTACCAGGCTAAGCAAATTCTGAGTACAGGAAGAACAGATGCCAGAGCCACCAGAGACACAACAATGAGGAGACAGCAGCAGACACAGAGGAAAGAAGCTGAAATGCTGCAGTGAGAAAAGGTTCTGAGGCAAGTGGCTGAACAAGATGGGTTGAGTTCAGATGAAGGAGCTAGCAAATTATATGCCTGGGCCCTAGGTCAATCAGCATAAAAATAATATAAGCTTGTGTGTGATTAAGCTAAGTGGGGCTGAGAGTGGGGCCAAACCTCTGGTCTAGCCCAGAAAGTCTGAGCCAGAACCTTTTACAGCGCCGCTTGATATAACAAACTGCATTAACTCATCCTGGGAGTCTGTACCCTTCCTGAGGACTGAATTGGAGACATGGTAGAGGAAAGCAGGGGCATGAATGGGAAGAAGGGAGGGAGGGGGAACAGCAGTGAGTATGTTAAAAAAAACTCAAAAAAATGTTTGCAATTAGTTGCATAGAAAACTGTATCTTTATATGTCCTAAATTGATGTTCTTTCTTTTGTTTCTCTTTATATCATGTCTTCTTTAAAAAAAATTAATGTAATATTTATATTAAAATTAAAAGTAAGTTCTTATTACCCAGCAATGCAAGCTTATAGTTATCTATATTTACAAGTGCCACATAAATCGATGTTTATATATGTTTAGAGCATTTTCACTTCAGTTTAGAGACCTGCTTCAACCATTTCTTTGAAGGCCTGGTCTCAAGCCTGGTGTATTCACCTTAATTAACTGCTTATTTGTCTAGGGAAGACAAAGATTTTTATTTTAGAGAAAAATATATCTAGCTATAATTGTCAAAGACAGTGGCTTTTTTCTTTCTGCATGTTGTATATTTCATCTCTAAGTTTTAAAATTTGTTAGATCAATAGCCTTATTCCTTTTATGTGCCAAGTTGAGTTTGTTGTTTTATTACATTTTTTTCTTTGTCCTAGACTTTGGCAGCTTATTACTCTGTATCTCAGTGACTATATGTTGTTGTTTGATGAATTGGTGATTCCATGGGTATTATGGGTTCTATGCTCAGTCCCCCACTCAGATTTGGGGTTTTCTGTCATCAGTTCATGGGATACATTTTTTGTCCCTTCCAGCATCTTCACTCATGAGCTCCATGAAGCCTGTTTGCTTTTTCACCAAACATCTCTGCATAAGACAGATATGTAGATGCTTCATGTAACCCTGGCAGCTGTTGTCACCAGATTCTTTCTCATTTTCTTTCCTTTGTTCATAAAAAAATAGTGCAATGGACTAGGGATTTACTTTGTTGTGGTGGAAAAGACTTCCTGAAGAAACCTTGGCTTTTATTGTGTCCCTCTAAGGAAACCTTTAAGGTATGAAGTGGTCCGTCCATTTCATCCACCCACCCACTTCCACCAGGGAATGGGCAGCTTGGATTTTTCTCTCTTCTTTTCTTTGGTGGCAAAATTGTTCTTCAAAGTTTCAGCTTATTTGTTACTTTGCATCCATGTTACACAGTCCAGCTTAGCAATCAAGGAAGGGATTTAGATCCTTTACCCTCAAGACTTTATTCCAATTTTCTGTCGCACCATTGTACTTTATTTTTGTAGCACATGAATTAAAATTTTATAAGAAGAATTTGTCTCCTGGTTGTGGATTAGGGTGGTACTTTACTGGTTCTTACCTCAAGAACATTCTTTGTTATTTAATTCTTGGATCACAGTGTTAAATTTTCTTAGATCATCGTGTTAAGTTTAATTCTCTAAAATTAGAATCTTTGTCTTCCATAGACAAATAAGCAGTTAATTAAGTTGAATACATGAGGTTTGAAACCAGGCCTTAGAAGAAATGGTTGAAGCAGGTCTCTAAATTGAAGTGAAAATGCTCTAAATATATACAAACATTGATTCATTTGGCATTTGTAATTATAGATTACTACAAGTTAGCATTGCGGGGTAAATACTTTCAATTTTAATATTCAATTTTAATACTGCTGCCCTCCCCATGGAATTTCATCTTTCTTTCCTCTCCCCCATCCTAATCTACCTCACTTTTTCCTGTGTCTCTTCCTCTCTCTTCTTCATCCCTGCCTCCTCCCTCCCTCCTCCCCATCTCCCCTTCCTCATTCTCCTCTCCTCCTCTCTTCCTCCCATCCTCACCCTTTTTTCCCTCTTCCCCCCTCCCTTCTCCTCCTCTGTCTCTCTTTTCTCCTTTTGTAGTTCTCTAGTAAATCTAGGCATATTCTTTTGTGTTATATATAGTGTTTTATCATACACAGAATTAGAAGCCTAGTCCAGGAAACATGGAACAATTAAATTAATTAAAAATCCTAAGCACTTTGTCTTATTCATCCTAAGGATTTTGATTTTAAGTAATTACTTCTTCTTTTTTTTGTTTGTTAAGTACCACAAAGTAGATACTACATCTATTGAATCACATGACATTTCCATTCCTCTGACCTGATTTTTTTTTTTTTTTTTTAACCTCATGGTCAGAGCTCCCTTACAGCACCACTGCTTTTTTCCTACACTTTCTGTAGTTTTCTTTATGAAAAGTCAGGCAGGTATATGTCAATCAGTGTGCTTGTACTGTGCTTCTCATCACTGATATTTTCCTTCTTTTGTTTTTTTTGATTATATCACTGGATATTTTAGATTGTCCTTTCAGTTCTGAAATGCTCCTTCATCTCCCTAATCAGTGTGGTTTTATGCTGGAGAGCAAGTAGCCTCTGCAGAAAAGAGGACAGAAGCTTCAATCCATTCTACTTACTAGAGGGTCCATAATTTATGCAAACATCTATACACATAATGAATAGTTGATGTAAGGATTAAATTAGCCAGTATAAAATCTTCAAAGGTATTTAGGAAGTGTCTGAGACACAGTGTTTTTGATTGAGGGCTGTTGCCTACTTAGCCTAACTGTAAACCTGATCATACCTAAACATTTATGTTTGCAACTGTTTTGTTTTTAAATGTTCTTTTTTTAAAAACAAAAGTTTAAACATTCTTTTGATAATTCCTTCTTTAAAAATACAATTCTATTTTACTTATTTAGCCATATTACATGAATTTATTTTTTTTCAGAAATCTAAGTAATAATCACATCATAAAACATGAGCAATGAATAAAAATATTCTTCGATAAAAATTGTTGTATTACAAGTTTGAGGCATGTGAGCTATCCATGGCTCTAGGTCTGAGTTTATAGTACTTAGAAAATTTTCCTATGTTGAAATCCAGCCTGTGATAATTTTTATTTATTTTACAAACCTTGTTTTTAATGTTTTCTTATTCATTATTTTTTTTCAGTTTATTTTCTTTGGTTTCTTTTTTCTGTGATTACTTGGAATAAGAGAGTACCTACCCCCAATTATTGGCAGTTGTTTTTGTCAATAGCTATGTGTAGCCTTCTGAAAATATTTGGTTATGTCTTGATGTTTGGCTCTTACATTTCAAATCAAATGAATATCAATGCATAATTATAAATTTTAGGTGTTCCCCCCCCCCGTGTTTCTTTGAGTAGAACACATGAGTTCTGCAGATGTGCTTGTGACTTTAAAATGGGGAAGGTATTATGGCTGATGCAGTTGTAAATACAGTTACATATGTCCCCATGAGATGGAGGTAAAAGGAATTTGATAAATAGAGTAACAAAAGAAGCAATGTGTCCAACAGAAAGAGAGAGTATAGGGAGGGGCTCTAAGGATGCTGCCAGAAACTAAAACCCACCAGAGAATGAATGCAGAAAGGAACAGATTCCTTCCCAAGCCTCAGAAGGAAGCATAGTCCTATTAACACCTTGATCTCAGCCCAGAAACAGAAGATGACACTTGTAGCCTCTGGGGCTGCAAGTGGATAAATTCATGCTGCTTTAAACACTCAGTTTATGGTAACTTTTATATCTACCACAAAATGCTAATGCACTGTATTCAAAGACAATGGTAAAGCGCTTCCTCTGACACTTTTCTCAGTGGGATAATAGCAAGAAAATTATTACTGTTTGTTAAACTTTTCCTAATTACTTTTTGTAAAACCTGACTGATATGGTTAAGAAGCAGCCATGTATCTCTTGACTCATTGTTTAGTGCTTCTTTCCCTGGGCCTTTCTTATCTTAACAAACTCAAAGAGAGCTGGTCCATAGCTGACTAGGGGGAAGACAGATTTTCAAAAGTGTGACTTCAATCTGCCATTGTGTGCTGGAGGATCCAAGTGTTGAGCGTGAGCCTGACCACAGCATTCTATTGCATTAAACCTCTAGGTTTAGAAAGCTATCTAAAATTTGTATTATTTATGTTCTGAGACTTTGCTTTTATCAAGTAAGAAAGTTTAGCTCCAAGCAACAACCAATTACTTGACTAGAGAAAAAGTCTCAACAATTATGCCAGTAGTGGGCTCTGCTGCCTTTGATTTGAAAAGATCTTCTCAAACCCATTGTAAATGGACTTTCACTTCATACATCAGGCTTCTAAAGGCCTTTGATCTGTAGAAAGGTATTCGTGGTCTAAATAACCACTACATTCTTACAGAAATAAATGAAATCTGGACTTAAAATAATTGACACCTAAGGGAAAACTTATTAAATGTAATCTTTATCCACCATATAAAAAAAGTTTTTTTTTCGATCAAACATTAAAGGTGACTAAATCCTTTATTCTCTATTCAAAATTAGTTATATCTGCTCACCATTAAATAAGGAAAAAATATCCTGTAAAAACAAAACACTACAAGTGGAAGCAGTCTGTCATGCTTGGCCACATTTAAAACACACCCCTTCCAATTTAATTCAAAGTAGAAAACAAAGGGAAAAAGCCAGATGGCGCACACACAGCAACAGCTTCGAATGACAAATTTAGCTAACAAGGTTTTTGCATTTTTTTCCCATAGCATCATTTTTCACTCAAGTGTCCTATATGGGCAAATCTCTGAAAATCCATCACTCTTATTCTGAGATCAGAGATTCTTAGAGGACTTTATCTTATAGGGAATATCTCGCTTCTTAGGACATTTTACTTTCTCACAATTACGTTGACTTTGATCGTATTTTAACATGCCATTGTAAGTTATGTTCAAGAAGAAAACTGTTCTTGAGTATAATGCATTTTCTCCTGGGATCTCATTTCAGTTAGTAAAATCCAGATGACAAAGGGGTGACTACGGCTTCAAAGTGCAGTAGACTGTGTTATGGAGAGTCACCTAAGAGAAGCATAAATCCTGTTACAGAGTTGAAATGAAAACAGCATACACATAACAGTGGATTTGAGGAGTGGTCCTGGGAAAGGAAAGGGGAAAGTGGTGGTCCTGTCTTTCCATTCTGGAAAGGCAAAGCTGCCCACTGACTGTATCTCACACTGTTCCTGCTGCTGCTGCTACCTCAGAGACTGCCTGTCACTGTGCACATGTAGCAACTTGATATGACTCTAGCTGGTCTTAAATGAAATTGCTTTGTGTCTTCATTTATAAAGAATGTGTTCAGTGATTGGGAATGGTCAATAAGAAGATGAGTTTGATTTTATTTCATAGATTGGCATTCTTCCAAACAATGACCATAAAGTTTATATTTTTTATGTATAAGTATTTGTGATTTCTACAAGTCATATTGATTCCATGTGTATTTCTTAATGAAGATGAATCTTACCAAACACGTATCTCCACATCCCTCAGCCACAAGATCTGATATTTTCCAGTTTGAATGTTATATGATGGTGGTTTCCCAGAGAAGCACCAAATGAAGGTGTGAACTAAAAACATAAAAGAACTTGATTTAGATATCAGTGCATACAATAGAAGACTGCAATTCATTCTTTTTATAAACCTAGATTACCCTAGGTCTCTTGTCTATCTTGTTTCTGGTTCTTGATTACACAATCGTGGCTGGTTACAGGTCGCTTCTCATGCAGTGGGCCCTAAGTCAAATCAGACATTGGTTGGCTACTCCCACAAGTTCCTTATCATCAGTTCCCTGGCATATTTTGCAGTCAGGAATGATTGTAAGTCAAAGGTTGGTGTGGTAGTTTGAATATGATTGGCCACCATAAGTTCATAAGGAGTGGCACTATTAGGAGGTGTGTCTTCTTAGAAGTAGGTATGGTCTTGATGGGGGAAGTGGAGTCCAGATGTGGGTTCTATGCTCAAGATACTTCTCAGTGTCACAGTCCACTTTCCTGTTGCATTCTGATCAAAATGAAGCCAGTACTGTGTCTGCCTGCATGATGCCATGTTTTCCAACATGATAATAGACTATATCTCTGAAGTGTAAGCAAGCACCTCACTTAAATGTTTTCCTTTATAATAGTTGCTATGGTCATGGTGTCTCTTTGCAGCAATAGAAGCCCTAAGACAGAAACTGGTGCCACTGACTGGTTCATGGCTAGAGTAGACTACTAGTAGACCATGTTTTATTTGTTGTTGTTTTGTTTTGTTTTGTTTTTGAATGTGGATTTTGGTAAAGAATGCAGCTGCTTTTTGTCCTTGTCTGAAGAGTCTTCCTAAGGCTAAAGTGAGGAGTTCTGGATTAACTCCTTTGGCAGAGGAAATCTCAAAAACAGCCTACTACTGACTCTGTCTTGTGGTTATTAGTGGCAACTCTGATGAAGATAAATAATGAAAAAGAAAAAGCTGAGCAGATAAAAATGCAAAATATACAAATTGAGAAAAGGGGCACCAGGAAGTGGAATAGAGACAAATCCTGTTTTCAAGGAGATAAACAGATTAAGAAGTGGAATGAAAGGTGTGATGATCTTAAGGCAAGATTCCGTCCAGCTATGTTTCCACCCTGTAAACAAAAACTAAATAAAAGTGTAGAATTAGTAGTGGTGGTATTTGCCTTTAATTCAAACACTTGGAAGGCACAGCCTTTTATTATTTTTACTAAATCAAACCAAAGCCATTAAAATAGCACATAAAATTAATTGCTTTGGCTATAAACATAGGATGACTAGAAAGGGTCTAGACTTGATACTGGGGAATGAAGGTTTTCTCGCTAACTGTAGCTGCAAAGCTTAGTAGTTCCATTTCCTCAAATGGAGACTGAGATTCTGTTTAACTCTCTTCCACACGCTCCTATAGAGTGTGGGAAATGAGTACACAGAATAAAGAACAACTTGTAACTTCCTCCCAGGCCTGGGATGGTTTCCTACTGAATTAATCTAACCATGAAGAGGGAAGATTCAATGGCCTCCAGAAAAGAATAATAATTTTCTTACACTTAAGAGGATTTTTAAGCCACTGTTATTTTAAGATTGAAGAATATTTGAGCTATTTAATATTATCATTTTCTATCATTAATGGCAGCTACTTCAAATATATATCTGAAGGTACAGGACAATGCTGCATAGTCAAGGGATATGTGTCCAGCTATTGAGATGTAGAACAGTATCATGTTTTAAATGTCATGGAGCACATACTAGGTAACTTCTGAAGTGTACTTTAAATTCAGGTTTACAGAAGATAGGAGAAATGAGTGGGTCTTTTCATATATGTCTCACTCAGCTTCCCAATGACCTAAGAATACTCCTGAAGCACAAGTGATCTGTGGCTTTATTTGAGTTTCTACCAAATAAAGATGTGGTCTTTTCCAGAACATAAATCCAACTTTCCTTGTTTTCACAAATTAGTAGTTGTTGCCTCTCTGTTGCTGTGATAAAATACCACTGCTGAGCCAAATTACAGAAGAAAGCATTTATTTTGGTATGTGGTTGCAGAGAGGTAAGAGTCCACCATGGCAGGGAAGTATGGTAGAAAGCAATAGACTTGACAACAGAGCTGGAAAATGAGATTTCATGTCCTCAGTTAATATCTTCTGTGCTTCCAAACTTCAGTTACTGTTTTCTTTTTTTTAATTAATAAATATTTTTATATGGATTATTTGAGACTGAAAGATTACTTAAGGCATCGATGTTATGTTGAATGCTTGGATTTGTCTCATTGTCTGTTTTGCCAATTATGCTACCTGTAATAGTCAGTTCCCATAGATGAACAGAACTGATAGAGTAAATATTCACTAAAAAGAGATTCATTAGTTTGGCTTACTTGATACCGTCTGGGAAGTCCAACAATGGCTCTGTGCTCATGAAGAAGCTGAGAACCAGGTAGCTGCTCCGTCTATGCTGGATACCTCAGTTGTCTCAGCATGATGGTGAAGATTCCCTGAGAGCTATTGGTTTCACTTCATGTTGGAAACCTGATGAAACTGGATTCTGGTGTCACCAAGGAAAGCAAAGCAGCAGTATAGATGAACTGATGAGATGTGACAGCAATGAAGCAAAAGCAATGTTTTCCCCTGGAACTTCATTTTATTGGTACTTCCACTCAAAGATGCTACCCACATTTAATGTGATGCTGTTGCTTCAAATATTGCAATCAAGAAGATCCTTTGAGGTGTCTCAATAAGCTTATATCTTAGTTGATATCAGATGCAGACATGTTGACTGTCAAGATTTACTGTGATACTGTATTTTTAGTATTTAAAAAATTCCTAGGCTCTTTCATTTTTCATAATGTTATATTAACAATATAAGATGATCAAGACCACACATTTTCTTTTCCCTATCCTGGACTCTAGTTGTTGTTGTAATTATAATTATTAATTTACTCCAGAGAAGTATTTATAAGTCAAATCCTAGATTATCACTGTCACTGATGCTAGCATGCCATAGCCTGTATGCCCTTCCAGTGGGTAGAAGAGTGGTAAGAGAGAGAGAGAGAGAGAGAGAGAGAGTAAAAATCTAGCCACATACATACAGGTCTTTATTACAATACTTATCTGTTTTTCTGTGTATCTATTAGAAACAGCTGGGGATCAGAAACACTCTGGACTGACTCCTTGGATCCCACTCCCCCTGGAGGAACACCTGACTCACTCTTGAGGATCTGCCAGGAGTGGAGACTGAACTAAGCATTATTGGGTCAGTGGGACCATAGGACTGTCTGCTGCCTGCCCAGAGAGGGGATGGGGAGTTGTGGAGAAGAGAGAATGACCTGATGTGGCGGGAGGGGGAAGGGACCTTGAATAAGGATATACAAGGATAGAAAGTGTGACTTCTTTGTTCATAATAATAATAATAAAGGAAAAAAAAGAAAACAGAGAAATATGCTGTTGCTTCTGACTCTGTGCCCCACAAGACCATTTGGGCTTCTTATATTTAGAAATTATAATTTCTCTTTAATAGCCAAAACATTTAAAAAGTTATCTTTAATTTACATGCTAACTTTTTTAGCAAACACAGATACTAAATTTATTGTCAAAATATAAATAATTCTCCAAGAAAAACTTTCAGTAAATACAACAAAGATATTTCTATTCAAAGATTTCATTTTTGACTTACATAATCCAGTCACAGACTGTATTCTCAAATATTCACAAGGTAACGCATATTAGACCTTTCCTCTTTCATCACCTTTACATGTTTATTTATTTGTAATGCTGATGGACTTGAGGTCCAATTTGGTACCTTTCTAATTCTGATTTGTCCTCTCCTCAGTTTAAAATTGTATAAAAACCCACAACTTATCCTAAAATCACATTGGCATTCTGCTTTATTTTTCTTCAGCTATTTTGTATCTTATATCATGCTATCTGGTCCATTTTAAGTCCATATGCTGTGGGTAAAATCCAGTCATTTGATCTCAGTACATTGGTATTTCTTTTCATTTCCATATTTAAAGTTCTCACTGTATGCTTTATTTTAAAGAAATCAGTACAGTATAGTTTTGTGATCATATTTCTAGATTTTTTTTTCTGTTCCATTGATGTGTGGAGCAGTATTTCAGCATACCAACTTGATTATGCAGGTTTATATGTTCTTGCATTGGACGGTTATAATTTTGTTCTTTATTTCTTCATTTTCAAGAAATGAAGATGAACTCAAAACTAATGGGCTAGCCAATTTGTTGAAAGAAATTTTAACATTACACAATATTCATGGTGAAGTATAGTTACTATTTGCTTGCTAGCTATCCTTGCAATAAAAACTACAGCAAAAATCAGAGCTGAAAGACAAATATGCATATTAATGAATAAAGCAGCATTATTTCAGTTAAAAGTGTAGGCAAAGCAAAAGAATTTTTAGAGGTAAAGTCATTAAAGAGAACTATGGACTTTGGATAATAGACTAATAAGTCTGTTTCCTGAAGACACTGACTCTGTCTTGAATGATTGCAGGATATAAAATCACAATCCCATTTGAAAACATAAATGAAAGTCTCTTAAAAGGTTTAAAGGGTATCTTAATAAAAAAGCTACAGAGAGAAAATATTTTTTTCAGGTTTAAGAATCTAGGTACATAAAGGCTACTGCATCTATGCCTCCAAGGACACCTAGCTACATCTTGAATGGGCAGAAGCCTTTAATATCATTTATATGTAGTGGGATTGTGTTCTATTCCATTGTAAATAATTGTCCCACCTACTGATTTAATAAAAATGCTGATTGGCTGAAGGCAGACAGGAATTGTGGGTAAGCATACTAGACTAAAAAAAAATCTCTGAGAACAGGAAGAACAGAGCAGAGATACCTGAAAGAGCCAGACAAGTCACCAGCAAAAGGAGAGGAAAGAAGCTGAAATGCTGCTTTGAGAAAAGGTACCAATCTGCATGGTTGAACAGGATACAAATCATGGGTTGAGTTAAGAAGAAGGAATTAGCAAGTTATATGTCTGGGCCCTAGGTCAACCAGTGTAAAATTAATATAAGCGTCTGTGTGTCTCTGTGAGACTGAAAGTCTGTGAGCCTGAGCGTCAGAAACTCGGTTTGGGCCAGAAACCTTTGAAAACTTTTATACACTCAGAATCTGAAGAAGTGCTGAATTCAAGTTATGGAGTCACAGGAATTTGCAGCAAAGCTCCGGGAATTATTTTGAGAAATTAAATAAATTCTGCAAGTTCAGTTTCCTTGCAAAGTGACCTCTAAACAAAGTTTTCATGATGAAGCCTAAATTGCAATATAAACTTTGGATGTGGGAATACAATGACCATGGAATTTCTGCCACAGAAATTTGCAGGTACTGAATGGAGCTCTTGGTGGCTCCAGAGTGATTTCACATACTGAAAATGGCAAGAGAATAGAAGCACAGCTACTAAAGCCGGATGGAGTTCACACTATACCAGTGCATGTCTGGGTGACTTTTATGCTGCCATGGAATTTAATATTTTCACTTGGGACCTGATGTAATGTTTAGTTTCTGGCCTGTCCAGCCTGTGGTCTAGACCTCAGACCCACAGTCAAACAGAAACACATAGACACTTATATTAATTACATGCTGCTTGGCCTATGACTCAGGCATACTACTACCAATTTCCATTAATTTGTCCTGCCACATGGCCCATAGCTTACCTATTTCTTTACATCTTGCTTCTGGGGTGACTGGATGGCTTCTCTGTCTGACTGTGCCCTTCTTCTCCTTTATGTATGTTTGGACTTTAAGCCTACTTCTAAGATGCCCTGTCCAAACAGTCTTTTTATTAATGAATGACATCCCACAACAGGGACCCAGTATTGTTTTGCTTCAATTTTTTCTTTTTTTCTATCTGTCCGTTCTTTTGTAGGAGGACACTTACTCAATGCCATTGTATATAATTTTATTTTTGATTTTTATAAAGGCTTACAGCTAGTCTTTATTTTGGTGGGGAGCTTAAATATCAGAAAAGACTTTAGAATATTTGAATGATTTTGTAATTCTTGTGATTATGAATTTCACATTGTAAGTGTTCTATGCCCCCTTTAGAGTCAGGAGAGTCATGGCTTAAATCAGAAGAGTCTTTTAATTTATAGTACTGTTTTGAATGCCCAAGAGCCTCAAGAAAGATTGACCTGGTGGAAATAAGTCTCTAGGGGTAGACCAATAAAAATTATACCTGCCTCCAGGTCTGGCCCTGGGCTTCCTGTTTCCAGTCCACTGCCATGTAAAAAGGGATTCGTTATGTACTCTGTCACCACAGATAGAGTCAGTCCTCCACTGCTGTGATAGACTGAAACAGGGAACCAAAGTAAAGTCCTCATTAGTCATGATGATGAGAAAAAGAGCTAATATACTAGTATAAAGTATTTTTGCATTTTCATTTATGATGAATGCTTATCTACACCTTTTCCTTATAATATCTTTCCCTATTTTCTTAATATCTTTCTTCCCTTGTGTCATAATTAGAATTAGAGAATATTCCATCTTCTTATTTCTAAGAAAGTTTTCTATAAAATTGCAAGTAGTTTTCTGAAGGATTTTCCGAATGACATTTTAATGGTTTTTGGGTAGTATCTTGGAGCAGTGCACAAGAATGCATGCTGTTTATAATCCTTTCCACCTGTATGGAAGGGCAGTATGAGGACACATCCATTAATTTATACTAAATGTTAAAGACAAAGAAGCACTTAACGCATAATGATGCATTTAAACTCATCAGTTGATTTTAAATAATCACAATGGTGATTATTCTGGTGGATTTGATAGGATTGTATAAAAGATCAGAGAAAAAAATTAATGTTCTATAATGTTCAAGGAAACAAATGTACTCTCACACTGAACTCAAACAACAGTGTGTGAGTGTGTGTGTGTGTGTGTGTGTGTGTGTGTGTATGTGTGTATGTGTGTGTGTCTGTGTGGTACATAGATGTATGCTTACCCATTGAGGTGTGTGTGGAGACTGCAAGTTGATGCTAGGATGTTCTGCTCTATTTCTCTGGACCTTATAATTTGAGACAGCATCTCTCACTAAACCTAGGGTTAGATGCTTTTGCTAGACAGACTGCCCAGGGAGCCCCTGGAATCTGTCTGTTTCTATCCACAAGCCTTGAAGTTACTGATATATACTGCCACACCTGGATTTTTATGCTGATGCTGAGGATCTTAACTCAAGTTATCACACATAAGAAGCGGGTGCTTTACTCAATGATTTATCCTCTCAGGCCCTTATCAGAATTTGAGGTAACATGAATTCCTTGCTCTAACCAGGGAAGGTCCATAAAGCCTTGGGGGAAAATTAATATTAAATTGGATTTAGCATGAACTACTTTTATAATTAAATTTTCTAAAAGTGTCCAGAATTTATTTGTTTCAAGACACCGAGAGAGTTTTACTTTATGGGAACATTAGAATCTTATTTCAGATTGAAACGTCTATAATTAATGCATACTGAAAAGTTTTGCTAGAGTTAAAAAAGGCATTCCATACTTCCATATCTTTAATAAGCCTTGAAAAGGCAGATTCAAACACCATCACTTATTTCAAGTGACAGGCTGGGCATGCTTTCCATAATACTCAGGATATTAACAGAGTAAAGAGAGTTGTCTGATCCTCAATACACTTTATATGACCACAAGGTACAAGCATGGAGATGAATCACCACGGTGGTCATTGCCACTTTTCCTAACACACATCCTTACTCAGCTCACACTTACTAACTTGGGTCAGACAATTGGCTAGATTTCAGAATTGACAAGAACGAGTTAATATTAAATAACTAAAATTAAATCAACTATTTTATTTATGTTAAAATGTACAAACATTATCATTTTTGTATTTCATTAAACCAGAAAGGTAATTAACCAGACACTTTCTTACAATGAGGCAATGTGAGTACCTTTTATTTACTGAGTGGCAAGACACATTGGGCCAATAATTTCTTGGATCTCCTGCTACACTGCAAAAGTAAAAAAATAAATAAAGTCCCATAAAAATAAAAATAAAGAAGACCTAACACTAGATAGGTTCTTGCACCTTGCAAATTATAATTTAATATGAAACATATATGTGAAACAATAAAGAAAAATGACAGGTTGTGCTACGACCTAGGTTAATCATGGAGTGACTGGGAAAAGACAGGGAACAGGTGACAACAAACTGACACATAGTTACAACTACCCAACTAGAATTTTAAGGTTTTTACAATAAAAATGCCTCCTAAAATCATTGTGTATTCTCTCTTGAAACAAAGAAAGCATCAGAAAACCTCATCCAGGAAATAGTTATAAAAGAGCATTTCTCCAGTTTGAATCATAAATGTCCCCACAAGAGCCATGTAGTAAAAGAGTTTGTCTCCATAATGGCAGGAATGGGAGGAGGCAGCGAGCTTTGAGATGTGCAGCCTACTTAGATGTCTTTGGATCACTGAAAGTGCTCCTTTGCAGGTTTCTGTAGGATTCTAGTCTCTGCCCTCTGTGTTTTCCCTTCCAGGCCATGGCACAAATGACTTGGCTCTCCATGTCTTCTTGTTATGGTGTGCTGCCTCACATCAGGCTTGAAGCAGAAGAGACAGTTTATTGTGGAGTGGAGCCAGCAAAGCTGTGAGTCAAAACCATAATTTCTTCATTGTGAATTGATCACCTTATATATTTATTGTGATGATGGGAAGGCAGTTAATGCAAGAAATAGGTGGCTATTGTTGAATTTCAAGTACAATAAACAAGATCAGAATCATGTGAAATGGGTCAGAAAATGGTCAGGCTGGATGTGGATTGATATAATTTATGCTATCTAAAAATAAGGACAATAAATAAAATCAACAAGTAACATCCAAAAGAACTGCAATAAGATATGTGCTGTTAGCAAGTTCATCATCCTGTTCCAGAGCAGAGGATATTGTCTTGAGAACATTTGCTGAAGAAAGGGGTGAAATTTGCCAAATGTGTCAAAAGATATGACCAGACCTTATAGACTTCATAAGCCCTGAGAGTCTTCAGTGTGATAAATCTGAGAAGACACACTCAGACACATTGTAATAAACATCAAAGAATTTAACAAACAACTTGAAAGCAGACTAAGAAAAGATGTGGCTTTTCTTTTTTTCTTTCATTCTGTTTTCCTTCCTCCTCCTACTTCTTTTCTTCTTCTTCTTCTTCTTCTTCTTCTTCTTCTTCTTCTTCTTCTTCTTCTTCTTCTTCTTCTTCTTCTTCCTCTCTCTCTCTCTCTCTCTCTCTCTCTCTCTCTCTCTCTCTCTCTCTCTTCTTTCTATCTGTAGGCTAATCTAACACAGGGAAAACTTCCACAGACTCTCAATAATATGTGGATCATAGATCTGAATATTTAAATATCAGTGAATGAGCTGAAGTAAATGCAGAAGCCAAGAAAGTAGAAAAGGAGCATTATGAAACTCTGGGGAGGAGGAAACTGGGGAGGATATTGGGGATAAATCAGAATTAGAAAAGGAGGAATGGATACAAACCAGAAAGGGTAACTGTAAATGCTGTAGGGGAAAGTATTATTTCATAAGCTTTAAAATATGTAACATATATAAAGCTCTATATGATTAAATTATTTGCATGTATTAAAATACATGGATGATTAAATTATTAAAAATCTATAGTTTAATTTGATTTACCCCATATAGGATATAATGCTCCTCCTAGAAGGCATAGAGTATCAAACAAAAAGCCCAGTGCAAAGCAAGAGACAGCTCCCTTCTAGTTGCTTCCTTATGATCCAAGAGATCCCTTACAACAGTATTGGCTGTTACCATTGCTCTTGGCTGGTTGTCAGATCATATTGCTGAAGACACCACCATACCTAGTGACAAGACTTAAAGAAATCAAACTTACAGGACCTGCAAGCCTCCTTCCTGGAGGCTCTCATACTATTGGAATGCGATATGCAAGCTCCAAATGGAGAAAAGTTATTAATGGTTTTAATAAGTAGTAAAGTGTATGCACAACAATAATGATCAGACCAGAAAGATATGCCATCAGTGGCACTGGAGAACACACTTGCTGCTCTTAAAGAGAACCAGAGTTTGTTTCCTAGAATTCTGGGTGATACACAACCAACTGTATCTG
The DNA here is from genome assembly GCA_004025045.1 of Sigmodon hispidus. NCBI lineage: Eukaryota > Metazoa > Chordata > Mammalia > Rodentia > Cricetidae > Sigmodon > Sigmodon hispidus. The sequence continues at coordinate 127,547 of PVIH01003159.1, read as the reverse complement.
TAGCTTCAGGGTACCTGACCCGCTAATTTATGGTGTTTTTGTGAGTATCATACATGTGTATATACTGACATAGACATATATATATATATACTCATAATTTTTAACAAAATATTCCCAATGTCACAAATACCTTGAGGATAATTAACATCTATAGGACTGGATACAAGGCTTAGTCAGTTGGAAGGAATTTATACCTGATGATATAAACATATGCAAAAAATTATATATTGCTGGAGAGACCATAGACCCTAGAGGAGAACCTACCTCTTTTAATAAATTGATACAACATATAACTGCCTCTAAAATATTTATTCTTATGCCCATGGTGGTTATTTGAATAAAAACATCCCCCATATGCCCATAGGGAGTGTCACTATTAAGAGTTGTAGCCTTGTTGGAGTAAAGTGTATTCTTGTTGGAAGAAGGTGTGTACTCAGTGGAGTAGGCTTTGAGTTCCCAGATGCTTAAGCCAAGGCCTGTATGGCATTCTCTTCCTTCTGCCTGCCAATCTGGATGTAGAACTCCTAGCTCCTAATCAAGCACCATGCTGCCTTACACCCCCATGCTTCCCACCATGACAATAATAAATTAAGCCTCTGAAGCTGTAACTGATCCCCATTTAAACAGCTTCCCCTTGCAGCACTTCATTTTGCAGTAGATAGAGACTATTACTACAGCTGGTCAAAGTGAAGAGATGCAAAGACTTGAAAATGTTCATACCTTAAGGGAATATCTGTGACACAGCCTCTATGCCCAAGACTTGGAGAACATTGTAGAAGAGATTGCAGAAAGGTAGTAAGAGCCAGAGGACCAGGAAGGCTTGCTTCCTCCGTGAAATAACATCCTCAAGACAGGACAAGGGTGTTATATCAGTCACATGCTTATATGGATAGAGGAAGTTATCATTAAAAAAAATCAAAAAAAACCCATTATTCCTATAAATGAATTAAATTGAACCCTAAGAAAATATTAGACTGCTCTATTGGAGAGAAAAGAAGACACAGGAAATGGAGGAAAATAAAATAAATGAATACAAAAGTAATGGGGGTAATAAATACAAAACAAAGTTTATTGAATGCGAACTATAACATATCAACAGGTGTCTTAAATATTAACTATATTAAAGTGTAAATTAAAAGTTTGGCAGAATGAAAAGGAAACCTATATGTCATTTAGAAGACATTCCCTTCAAATGTTATGATGCTTTGAGGTTAAAAGTAAACTGATAAAATATGTTTGTAATCTAGGACCACACAAGGAATTCATAGATGACAAGAAACACACATACTTTATATCACAAGTCTCGAACTGAAATAAAACTATTAAAACTTTTGCTTTGAGAAATATTTCAATTAAAGGAGGAAAAAAAAAACAGATAACAGCCTTTCAGGAAACATTTTCAAATCATGTATTAGACAGAAATGTTCCTAGAATGTTGCATGGAGTGTCAAAAGGTACCACTAAACAGTCAATCCATTTGGTGAGTGAGCAAAGCAATAAATAGACATCTTATCTTAGACAAGAGGACCCCGTTAGAAAGCACAAGCAAAGAGATCACCTCATTAGTCATTAAAAACAACCAAATTAAAGTTACAATGAATTATTACATTCACATTAAAATGTCAAAATTAAAAATAAAATTGCCATAATTATAAAGTCATGAGACACTGAAAAATCCAACACAAAATATTATAAGCACACATATAAGTGCTACTAATTACCATCATAGCAGCATTTAAATGATTGAAGAAATGTAGCTTTAAGAAGATCCTAAACAATCTTGGTGCATCCGGAGCTTTGAAAGCATCTAGCATTTTACTCCCAGTGCCAACAATGGTTTCCTTTCAGCTCTTGAGACTGTTGAAGTGTGTGTGTGTGTGTGTGTGTGTGTGTGTGTGTGTGTGTGTGTGTGTAGTTTATACTCACCAGCTGAAGATGTGACTGCTTTTTGTCCTCTTATCCCCAAAGCAATCGCTTAAGTGTTTGTCCTAAGCCTTCCTTAGATGGACACATTCTTATAGACTGAGAGTCAGCTGTAGCCCTTGGCGCTGGCCTCCATTGATGACTGTAAACAGTTCAGAACACTCTTAAAGATAGTACCCAACAGGTGAGACTGACTCAGACTAGCATTCCCACGACAGAATTCTCCACCTTAACAAATTATTTCTGAGAGTGGACTCTCACTCTCAAGGTCTTCCCATCTTTTCAAATGCTTCATAGATGTCAACACAAGTCTGCTCTATTTTAATTAAGAAAGTTATGTTTATGTGTGTGAAGGTGTAATGAGTCCCCTGTGAGAACTTTAGATCGATTTCACTCTTTCCTAATGAGATTGGATTATTGGGCTTTTCTTACTGCTATGGAAGAAATATGATTATAGAGTCATATCTGTTAGACGTTAACTCTCTTCTTTATCTTCCTATGTAGACCACATTAGAAGTGCCAAAAGGGTGTTTTTTACTGTAAGAGAACTCCAATTTTCTTGACTTCACTTAATATACAGGCATCTCATTTAAGACCAGATTTTTTTTAATTGGATATTTAAATCATAATACTGATTTATCATAATTCAGCAGGGTTTTTGTTGTTTCTAAAGGTAGAAGCCTATTGCTGTGGTGAGGGCCCTGTCAGACATTAAGCTAGCCCTCACTAATTATGCTTTATCATTCTTGCCAAAGGACCCACTCTGGTATTTGTTCTCAGTCTTTCTTGAAAATGGTTTCATGAAATTAACTTCATTACACACTTTCACAAGGATTGTGTTATAGAGGAATTTCATACAACTCCACTGTGAATGTGGACCATCTCATAGCTATGAATAAAAAGGAAAAGTATAGCATGTATTTGATAAGTTTCTATTAGTTACCTAGATTCTGGACTGTATATTAACTCTACAGCCTTACCCAAACCCATATTAAATAAAAACAAACTGCACTGTTGTAGTGAGTACTATTATATCATTTAATTTATAACTAAAACTTCTAATACTATATCCTTCTTATGCTGTACAAATTAGGAAATTTAATATGCTAGAAAATTAACCAAATCATTTTAATGGCACTGGCACTGTGTATGACTTCATAAACTAGAAAAAAAGAAGTATTGAACAAGCTTAGTATCCAGCCAAAATGTGGCATTTCTAGGGATTCATGCTGCCAACATGAGTTGAGTCTATACACTTATGTATGAACTTGAATGGTCTATCAAAGTTCAATATGTAAATGCTTCCATTTGCTTTGTTTTCTCTGCTACAACATAACACTTGAGTCAGAAACTTTATTTTAAAAGAAGGTCACTTAGGGCTGTTTGGGAACCTCTGTTTGTTGTCATGCTGAAGTGTCTACAAAAGCAAGCAAGATAGAATTATGAGACAGGAACTCAGAGACTTTGGAAGAGGCTGCACTTGCTCTTTCTTAATGACTTTCTCTTGAGAACTAACTTGGGTCCTATCAGAATCACCTTAATCCTTTCTATAAGCAGTGGCTGCAGTGACCTAGAGACCTCTAAATAAGTCCTTACTGCTTGAATGTTCTGCTCTTCCTTACCTTGTCATACTGGCAAGGAAGCATTAGATGCACGAGTCTTTGAGGGATACATACAAACCATATCCAAACTACAACAATGCCCGTAATATATTATGGATGGGCTACTGCTGATGCTGACATCTGGCTCTTGCTTGTGTCTTTATTTTCATGTGGGCCTAATGTGAATTATAAATTATAATTATTTTTAAATTAGTATAGAGAGATCAGAGTCTAGACTGATAGGCCCCTACCTGTCAAAAGCTTTTGTTGTATACCATGGCTTATTTTTGTAACATTTTGCTTACTATCACATAATGACACTGAAACATGGTTGTAGTTTTAGTGGTATTTGTTCTAGTCATTTTCTAGCCTGTGTCCTTTAATTCTTATGCTTCACTAAAGCAGCATAAGCTGGTTTATGCATCTATTTGTTGCTCTCCCTTTTGTAAAAATCCTCCTGTCTTTTCCACTCTCTCACTAGATTATAAGTGCTTTTGTAATCCCCCACAGTTCTATGTATAGTCAACTCTTGATTATCTGAGCTAATGGAGGGGAGCATTAGCATGGATGATATCAGAGGACAAATAAATTTCCCAGGGGTGTGCATCAATTCTATGAAAGCATCTGAGTCCCGGAGGCAGCAAAGTGAAATAAGCAGAGAGCAGGAAGCATTTTGAATGAAAGAGTGAGATGTCACATTCTCACAGGGCCATGAACTGCCGCTGCAGCTGCTGGTGAAATTTCATTCCACCCTGGCCAGGCTGTCAGGAGATTCTCAGTAGAGAGGCTCTGGGGCACTTTGGGCATGAATTCTTTTCCACTGGACCTCTTGCTTTTGGCATAAGTGTTTGGCATGACACAACATGGGGCCAGGACAATGAAAATGCAATGAAAGAGAAATAATAGGGAATTCTTGGCAGAACAGTCAACAAAATAGAAGTCTTTTGAAGCGGGGGAACGGAAGCTCTGTTAGTGAGGGTCTTGCCTTCAGGGGAGTGCATGGTAACTGGATAAAGTGTTCCTGTTCCTTTGACTCCAGCTGCCACCTCATGCATTCAACATAACAAGTGCTTTATCAGTGTTGGAGGAAGGTGAACAAACAAGCAGGAAGGAAGAGAACAGAGTGATTAATAAGTGGTAGAAACTCTTTAAGTCACTCAGAAGTCATTAATTAGAAAATCCACTTTCTATGATCACCACAGATACTTTAGTAATAATTATGCAATGGTTTTCTGAGTTACCCGGTTATAAACTCTTTTGTCTTTTGAATCGTTTTTACTCCTCTTTCTGATTCTCTTGTGTTGTGCAATTCCATTTAAATTTGTGATCTATTCCTATAATCATTGGTGATATTTGTATACATTATATATATTACCTCCTAGAATATATATGTTATACATATATATATATATGTTCTTCTGCTGAGTCTAGTTAGTTATAGTTATAGTCTAGTTATATGTACATGTGTTTGAAGCTAACAATTTAGGATTGGAGCTCATCTCAAAGAAAACTTATTATTCCTTTCTCAGAAGCCATTAACTTTCTGTAGATTTTTATCAAAGAGTGAGACATTGTGAAATTTTTCTCTCTGCATGTTGACTGATATGGTCCTTGCAGGTCTTGTGAAGGCAATTAAATTTCTGAGAGCTTCAGGAAGCAACATCCTTGTCATTTTAGTTGTCCCAGTTCCTGGTCCTTACAATGCGTTCCTGGATCCTTAGGTGTGAGGGTTGTCTTTTAGATGTCTCATTTCAGGTTAGGCATACTATCCTCACTTGTACTCTGCATTTTGACTAGTGCGGATCTCCATCATATTCTCCTTCTGCTACAAAGGAAACTTCTTTGATGAGGAATGGAAACTTTATTGAGTATAAAGATAAGTATTGGGAAATCAGATGGAGCCAATATTAATTTAGCAACATGGTAGTAGTTGGTTCTCTCTTAGGACCTATGACCATTCTGGCCATGTTCAGGTTTACAGTATCAGAAATGAGTTCCCTCCAACTGAGCAAGGTTGATGTTTAGATGGATTACAATCTATTACAGTATCACAACAGTCCCACCATTGTACCTTGAGGATGTTTGTTTGATTTCTATTCTGGTCCTTGTTGTGGTTCTCAAGTTTCACAACTAGATAAAGGAGTTATACTGTTGACAATTTTTCTCCCCTAAGCACAAACATAACATATTCCATCACTATGAGAGCTATCCCTCAGATGAAAGCTTTTTAGTTCAGTAGCAGCTTGACTTCCAATCTTGTGAACAAGGTATGTGGTGTCTTCAGCACTGAGGTCTTAATTTATGTTCTGGCAGACAATAAGGAGCAATAGAATCAGCCTATATTGATTTTGCATTCTCTTGGCCCCCAACAACTTGTGGAGAATCATCCTTTGATAAGCACTGGGGCTTTTGTAGCTAGTCTATCAATCCTGGGAGACTATTCCACCATTGGGATAACTTCATTAATATATGATGATTTCTGGGAGAAATAGATTAACATTTCCCATGGATTAACTAAGATTAGGCTGCTTAGTGGTTGTCCAATGCAGAAGGTTCTACCTCATAACATATATAAACAAAAACTATACTTGGCAGGTTGTATTCATATCTCTGTTCATAAACATACATATGTGCATATGTCATAATAATTATCAAAGTAGAAAAGACTGTCAACTTAAACGTGGGAGGCAGAGAAGTAATTGGAGAGAAGGACCCTAGTGATTATTGGAGAGAGAAACAGGGGGGAGAAAGTGAGGTAATGCAAGTTCAATTAAAATGTATTTTTTAAAAGATTTATATATTATATATCTGTGTGTGCTTTTATATATGCTTCTAAATTAAAAGGGTTCTCTGTGACTTTTCTATACATCCTTGGTTTGTAATGTTAACAAATCACTTCAAAAGCAGATCTATTTGGTTATGTGACAGGGACCTCAATGAAATTACCTTTCTTTGAACAAAGACTACATTCTGGGATACACTTAGTCTACTTAATCTAAACAAATTTAGCTAATAATAGCACTTACAAGAACCTGAAGAAATGATTATGATTATATTCATGTGGCATTTGAGGCAACAGAAGATCAGTTTTTAAATATCACTCTTAGTTATACTCCATTAGTAAATGTTAAACTATACTTTAGATCTTCTTTGCAGTTTTTGATAATTTTAACTATAGTTTGATGAAATGTTTCTAGCTTGAGTATACTATACTAACATCCTTTCTCACATTCCTCTTAGTTTAGGTGGATACTATCATCTCCATTTCACAGTCAGATGTGGAGAAGAGGAGCCAAGGTCACTGGCATGTTATATTCAAACAATTAGTTCTCACTGTGCCTTTGTCTTTCTCTCTCTTGTGCTTCATTCATCAGGGTCATATTATTTCACTTAGGCCACATGTGTTTTTAATATTAATCCTAAAATTGACTTTTTGGTGGTCACTAGAACATTATAATTTCTTTATTCTTGAGCAGCAGTGCATTTCAGTTGCAGAAAGATTGTCTTTATATCCTTACTTACATGAACATGCCCATGTGTCATGGGTACCCCACTCCCATGACAGAGTCCTGTTCCACACACTATCAGAACACATTTCAAAAGAGGCTGGGAAAAGTACTCTAACTTTAACACAACATTATTTTATATAAAAAGGCCTGTATGGGAGTCTCTTTCAGAAAATTGCTTTGGTTCTACCTTGTGGAAATCAAGTTCAGACATAAAGAGGAACAGCATATGCCTTGCTGAATATATGACTCATTGTGTATGGAAGTAATGAGGTACTTTTGATCCTGTAAGTTGTTGATTTACAGAACAGGGGAGAAGAGGCTAATGTCCTCAGGACATCAGCATGCTTTATATTTACTCATGAATATGAATTTATTTTCTTCTTACAATTGTGTACATCATCAAGGAATAGGCACAGGCAGTACCTTATAAGGAATCCAAGGAGACTTGTCACCCCATCCCATGTGTAAAGGTAGTGTCTCTCTGAGTACATGAACTAAGCTACAACCTCTTCGGTAAAACAATGGCTAGAGCACAGGCCAAAGGCAGGATCTGAGTTTCAGTCACTTTTTCCCCTGTTATCTTGACTATCTGGCTTTCCGACACAGCTGATTTCCGCCTCTGGTAATTAAGGGGAGAGGGTTAGATAAAAAGCTTTTTAATAATAATAAATTCAGGGGGGCTAGAGAAAAAGTATGAGGTTTTCCTGTTCTCCAGGGTTTAAGTTGTAACCTACATAGCTGTCCAAATTAATACCTGTCCATTTTTTTTATTTTTTTTTGTAACATCTCATAGATCAGGACTCCACGGTACACACAAGTGTCATGTGGGTAAAAATCCAGCCAGAATCATGAAATGTACATACTGGGTTCAGCATCTATTTTTTAATAGACCTGTCCTTTCATGAATGAAAAGTTATGATTAAAAAAGAAAGAAAAAATACAGACTAGATTTCATTGTAACTTACAAACTACACGATTGATAACTGATTGATCCTTATCCCTTCAAGGTGCAGAAGCAAGGTGTCTGACAGAGAGACATATGGGTCTCAGACCTGTACTGAACAAGCTTGTAAGGAACCCCAGGCTTCGGGATTGGATCTTCTTGACTGGCTCTGAACACAGAGGCTGGTTCTCTGACTTTCCTTCAAGGTCATTGGCTTTTCTTTGTACTCATACATCCTTTCAGAATTTTCTGCTTTCTTTTGATTTTACTGCTTTTCAATTTATTTATGTGTGACAGCCTCAATCATCCAGTGGTTATCAATTCAGTAAAATCTGTCTTGCAGAATGTCCATTTTATCATTCAAGCCTGAAATCTGTTCTGCAATCCTTTTATTTCCCTCCTGAATTGCTTTCAAAGCCCTCTGGGGAGCTGGCCTGCAAAAATAGAGAATTCTCACATTGTTTCCATGAAAGGTGCTATATAACCACACAGCAGGGTCATTGTTCCCTTTTCCCTTTCATTTTGGTCCCCCTGACTGATCCGCTCTGCATCACAAGCACAGTGGCTTTTTCTATCTTAATTTTATTCACTGCTGTGGTTACTTTCTTTCCAAGACATCAGATAGGTGTTAAGTAAAAGACAGGCATGGGTGTTACAAGGGAGGCCTAGGCACCTCCCTTTCCTCATTACTGGTTTCTAACACTGACCATTTAACTGAGACAGGCCTCGTTGCCCTGATTCCTTCCTGGATGAGATTCAATTTTCCATGTACTTTCTGCTTTGTGCACAGAACTATCCTCACCCAATCAAGGCAAACTACAAAATTAAATTAATTTAACTTGTTCATCTAGGTTTTTAATGTAATATTTTGACAGATACGCATAAACTGAACTTCCTAAATTTTGCATAAGGGAATAAAATTGATGGATTCAAATTCATTTCTGTTGGTGAAATGTGGAGATTTGCAATCCATCAGCTGTTCTCCCTGGTGCACCATCTAGACAGCTCCCACTGCCTTCAGTCAAGTGCAAACATCACTGCTTCATAATAGTGGCTGCAGAAGAGAAACCAGCAAAAGCCACTTGGAAATGAAGATGTGACGCGAAGTCAATGTTTAAAAAACAAACCAAAGCAAGAAAAAGTGGGAAATAATAGGAATGATGGTTTTAAAGCCAAGAAATAGGATTGAGATAGATTATAGAGAAACATTAACTATTAAAGACTAAACTATAAACATCTCATTGACAAAATCTCTGTGGCTGTGGGGGGTGGTGCATATGGATTGGTCCAGATGTTGGCTTTGTGGCTACCATTTATGTTTGGGCTGAATGTGTATATGCAGATTCTTCTTATTTTTCTGTCTTTTTTTTCTACAGGATTTTCTGGTAAAATTAATTGAAGTAGACTGTGCATGGAATGCTGAATCATAAAATAATGAATAGGAAATGATATATTCAATCTGAAGAAGGGGCAGTCTCAGTACATACAGAATTTATTAAGACACATCAAGTTGTTCAAATACACAATGTCTGATTTATAAGAACAAAAATTTAGCATGGTGTGAAAGGATATAAAAAGTGGCAAAGCATTTATTCTAGCCTTTGATAATGTGTATTCTGTCATGCTGAGCAGGGAAATGAAGCTCCTTATTTGAAGAACTTTGGTTGAAGACCATTTTTTCCAGCCAGAGAAAAGTGTCTCCAGGTGGACGTGCATTTTTTAGTGGCAAGTGAATTAGGTTTAAAAGATATTAAGGTGTGTGTGTGTGTGTGTGTGTGTGTGTGTGTGTGCGTGCGTGTGTGTGTGTAGTAATACACACATTACATTGAAGCCTTATATATTATCTATGTATAAATAACTGCATGTATAAATATAGACATAAATTATGCTTCCAAGGCTGATCTCAAACTTCAGGGCTTAAGTGATTATTTCTTTTCATTTATAAAAGTAATTGAGACCTTCCTGACAAATGCTACCATGTCTAACTTACTGTAAATATTTCCATATCAGTTATGAGCCTAAGCATTCAGGATATTTTGAACTACAAATTAGTTCACAGGAATCAGGTCAGTAATGTACACACAGCACTACTATTCTCTAAAAGTTTATCTTTCCATATATAATGATTTTAGTATTAGATAAGGAATAATAAATAATAAAAATAATTTAAAATAATAATGCTTTGTGAATGAATATTTTACCAAATTTGAGATGCTTTAGCATTAGGGTATGTTATGGATCCTTTTGGAAAATATGAAGAGAAGGCTTTTCTTCGTGTGTGTCACCCATAGCTATGTTTGTCAAGAAGTGAAATGCACTGACTGCAGTAAGCATCTCTCAGTGAAGGCTGAAATGTAACAAAAAACAGTGCACTTTACAGTTTAAATGAACTTTTGTGGTGATCTTATTTTGCCAAGTCGTTTTATAAAAAGCAAATGTAAAGTAAAAAAAAATGCTTCTTAATAATGCAGCTTGACTTTCACTGTGGCCATCTGCTCAGTTTACTCAGGATGCCCTAAAACCCTGCCCTGTGGCTTTTGCCCCTTTACTTTACTTATTCATAAGTTAATAAACTTTTCTGATGCAAAAATGCAATTAGGTGTGTGTGTGTGTGTGTGTGAGAGAGAGAGAGAGACAGAGAGACAGAGATAGAAAGTGAGAGGGGAGACATTCACAACCCTACGCCCCCCCACAGAGAGAGAGAGAGAGAGAGAGAGAGAGAGAGAGAGAGAGAGAGAGAGAGAGAGAGACACAGACAGACAGACAGACAGACAGACAGACAGACAGACAGACAGAGACAGAAAGGAGATAGGGATGTGGATAGAATTCTATAATGTCAGTAGTGGGACTACCACACTAAATGCAAAAGGTCAATATGACTTGAATTATCAATAATTCGTTTTAAAATTTTAATTTTTATTTATAAAACAATCATTTCTTTTATGTTTTAGACTTGATTCTAAATATTTTTGAGAAATCTAATTTGTATTGATAATCATGTTCTATGCAGGGGGTTCAGCATCATGCTGTAACTTCAGGGATAATTATTTAAATGATGGCACATTTATAATCCTGGCAAGTGCAATGAAGAACAGTGCCCTTTGTGTAAGTGTGCAGTAGAGTTTAGATTGCTTTCAAGAAAAATGTTATTACTCAGACATGTAAAAAAGGATGCTGAATGCGGTGAAGGTGGGGTTGGGGTCTTGTCTTTTGGGAAAGAGCTGTAAGTACAATTACTTGGAAGCAGGAAACACCTATGGATTTTAAGTAGAAAGACCTGCAGCAGGGATCTGATGCTCAGAATCTGCTTGAGAATGGAAGAGAGAGAAACTGAAGGGCAGCTAAGGCTTTCTATAGCAAGGGCCCAAACAACTAAGTCTACGTAAATATATTACTTTTTTTTTTTTTTTTTTAAAACAGAGATACCAAAATGATAATTGACTTAGGTTATTTTGTATTGAGTTTGGTGCTTACTTATCCACAACTCTTCTCTCAGTGGTCCAGGATGTTCTTTTTAAAAAAGTTAAGGTAGTTAAGTCAAGAAAACTAGCAGAACAATAAAACATCTAGGAATGTTAAGATAAAGCTGGAAAAATAAACACTGAGCCTTTCGGGTACAACATAATGAACAAAAGACAAAGGTACCAAGGCTTGTCTGAAGCTGACGGACTGAGAGGGACATTGCTTTGGTTGTGGCCTGTGGTTTTTTCAATTTCTCTAGGCCTACTTTTAGGTAGAGTGGATGCTATAAAGAAATGGAGACTAAGACTTATGGAGTCCAAACCATGGGTCAGATTTGTGTTGGCCACAAGGTAGCCAGTAGCCAGTTACCACACGAGCTTATTGAACATTTAGTAAATTTGAGATGAGGTAAATATATACAATGGATCTTAAAAATATTTGACAAAGCAAATGAAAAATGGGATGTTCTTTTCTTACTAAGATTAGTTGCATATTGAGATGACAATATTTTGGATTTATTGGATTACACAAAAATGCTAGTAACATTATTTTCACACTGTTCATCATTTAAGGTTTTTTAATGTGGCTGTTAGAACTTTTTGGAAAGGTACTGGTAGTTAGCTTGGCACACTGAAGAGTTCTATCTCCACAGAGTCAACTGTGAATCAAAGCTGCATTTTAAATATGATATCCTTACTAAATTTGCACATACAGAGGCTTTTAATTGTTCTTGTTCTCTACACAATATAGTGTATGTATGTGTATATATATGTATATATATATATATATATATATATATATATATATATATATGTTGTTGTATTGAGATAAAGCCCAAAAGAATTTCTAGTATTTAGTGTGGGAGACTCAGAAAGGATGGGCAATCTTGGATGCAGTAACTGAAGAGTGATGGTGGTGTTGCTAAAATAGGAGAAATAAATGAATACATGTAGGGAAATAAGGAATGTGGTTTCGTGTGTGTCAACTCACAGGTGTTTATGGAACACCTAAATAAATTGCTAGGATGATAACTGAATACAAATTCAAGAGTAAAACCTGACTAGGCTTCTTATATAAAAGAAATAATATTAAATAAGGCTTTGAAAGAATGGGCCTAGATCTAATTGCTTAGAGATTAAAGGGTGGTGAGCTGAGCACTGAGCCTGTGATACCCAGCACATGGATGCTCAGAAAATAAATATCTGGCATAGAAATCTGAGAGTAAGAGTCCAGTTAGAGATTAACTCAAAAAGAGAAGCAAAGCTAAAACAGACTTCCAAAACAATGATCCAGTAGCTGCTAGTCAAGAAAGTAAATTGAGAATTGAATATGATCAATGTCCTGGCAATATAGAACTTTTTTTAAGTTATTGAGTGTGATAAGAAAACCTTTGGAAAGTTGACAAAACTCTGATTGAAGTGGCCTCTAAAGGAAAAACAGGTGGAGGGCTATGTGAAAGAAGAGACAGAATTACAACAAATGATCTATTTTTTTTTTTAAAAAAAAAGCAGAACCCAAACAGAAAAGGAGTAGGGGGTTAGGAGTACTTTTGTTATGTTTGAAGGTATGAGATTTTATTTCCTTCAGAATGCTGCCAAAGATAATCCTATCGGGGGATAAATTGATTTACTATCAATGTGGTTAGGCGATATAGAAAACAAAGTTCTTAAGTAGAAGAACAAACAAATGAAGGTAGAACACAGTGAACTGACAGTTCCCAGTGAACCCTGAAAGGAAGATGAGCAGCAAGGGTCACTACTCAATGGATACAGAATTGTGGGATTTATCTTCTGATGGCCTTTTATTTTATTGTGTTTTAGAGGTAAATTGGATATGAAAGTTTAAGGATGTTAGACTAAAAAGAAAGACAATAGTTTTAATAACTTAAGTACGTTGGGAGCGATGAGTAGTGCTGCAGGGTGAAATAATTACATAGGCACTATTTTTCATTGCCTTGATGGGAACTGGCTTTGTACACTAGTCTATCAATTAGTGCTATCTAGTATGAATGCTTTTTTCACACAGCACAAAAAAAAGCACTGTTAAAATTAAGCAAAAACTTTAAGATGAAGGATGATGACACAATTAGGAGGTATATCTTATTTCTAAGATCTCAAAGAAAAGTTTGAGAAATGTAAACTATTGATTGCATTAGAATCTTCTAGTACAGTCATAATGTTAAACTTGCTGCTTCTATGTGCCTAATCCACAGACCACAAAATGACAGTGCTCAAATTAGTATTAAACTTAATTAGAAATAAATTTGTTTCTTCATTGATTAGATATGGTTTGAAGAATAATTAATAATATAGCAGATGAGTAAATAATAAGCTAAAAAAATAACATCAGGGACCAAAGCTCTAGCTCAGGTGACAGAGTGCTGATAGCTTGCACAAAGCTCTGGGTTCAACCTGTAGCATCCCATAGGCCAGGTATGGTGACACATGCTGATGATCTGAAGCTGAAGGTTGTCCTCAGCTGTATAAGCAAATGATGCAAGCATGAGGTACAAGAGACTAAGTTTTAGAGACAACAAGGGAAAAAAAAACCCAAATTCATACTTTATTCATAAGCTCTCTTTTGAAAATGTAATGTGGACTGAAACTCTACAGAAACTGTTATTTTGAAGGTTCCTGCTAATAAATATGAAGAGTGTCTGTATTTGAAACTCTTGTATTCTTACCAGAAGCTTTTCATCTTCTGGTGTCTTTGTCTGTTACAGATGGGACATCAGCTGAGGACAACTGGAAATTCTGGCTTATTATTAGCTATAAACCTGTGTGAAGTCCAGGTGTTTCAGCAATGTATTACCACTTCCCCCCATTCCCATTTTTCCTTGCTTCTCATTTTGTGGTACTGTGAACCCCATCACAGAATTACATTCTCAGTTCTCCATTGCATCATCTTAAATCTATGAGAGTTTAGGTTTTTTTTTTTTTTCCAAACTCTACAAGTCAGTATATGTATTTAATACTTTTAAAAATATTTTTTACTGTTATTTTTACTGTTAAAATAATTGCAAGTAGTTCTTTTCATCCCTTGTACCCAGTACAAGTTTGAGCATTTTATCCTAGATATTTATCTGGTTATTAATTAATGCAATTTTAAACAAGATTTTTAAATTTAAAATTTTACCTTTTTTATTTGAGTACAGGAATGCATGTTCCATGCCATGTGTGTGGATATCAGAGGAAGGCTTTAGGGAGTTCATTCTCTCTTCTTCAGCCATGAGTGCTCTAGTTATTGCACTTAGAATGTCAAGCTTCCATAGCAAAGGCCTTTACATGGACTATAGATTTTGGTGGCAAAAGCTGTGGTTTGTTTGGAAAGCATACTGTTATAATTGGTTTCTGGCCTGGACTTTCTGGTCTAGGCTGGAGGTTTACTGGCAGTCTGTCAGTTAAGTAGAAACACTCACAGTCACACAGAGACACACTGACGCTTACATTAATTTTCTGCTGATTGACCTATGGCCCAGGCATATAACATGCTAACTCCTTCATCTGAACTCAACCCATCTTGTTCAGCCATGCAACTCAGTATCTTTTCTCAGAGCAGCATTTCAGCTTTTTTCCTCTACATCATCTCCTAAAATCTCTGTGGCATCTGTCTGACATCTGTGTGGTGTGTCTACTCGGCTCTGAGATTTTTCCACTTCTTGTCTGCCTTCAGCCAATCAGCATTTTATTAAATCCGTAGGTGGGACAATTATTTAAAATGTAACACATAATCCCACTATGCCAGTATTTTGTATAAAAGCGGGTAGAACAAATACATAACAAATTCCTACAATCCATACTTTACCATTACATGGATGACATTCTGGTGGCTGATTCATATATTGATACCTTAGGAAAAAATGTTTGAGGAATGAAAAAAAAGTTTGCGTGCTTGGGGATTGCAAATATCCCCTGGAAAAAAAATACAAAAGGGAGATTCCATTAATTTTCTAGGTTGCAAAATAGGCCAACAAAAAATTAGACCTCAAAAGGTACAAATCAGGAGAAATAGATTAAAGACATGAAACGATTTTCAAGGATTACTAGGAGACATTGCCAATTTATGACCCACTATTGGAATAAAAAATGATGAACTGAATAATTTGTTCAAAGCCTTAAATGGTGACAAGGACTTAAATAGTCCAAGAGAACTGACACCTGAAGCTGAGAGAGAATTGACTTTGGTAGAAAAGAAATTACAGGATGCACATATGGATTGTGTGGATCCAGACCTTAATTGCCTTCTAGTTATCTTGCCCTCTAAGCATTCTCCCACAAAATTTTAATGCAAATGGAAAATATGATATTGGAATGCCTTTTTCTACCACATAAATCAAATAAAAAAATTAAAGGCATATGTAGAAAAGATTTCTGAATTGATTTTTAAAGGAAAATTAAGACTTCGTCAATTAATAAGAATGGACCCAGCAGAAATTGTTGTACCTTTACCTGATGAATAAATTTACCAATTAGGGGTAAAAACTGAACCTTGGCAAAGAGTCTACAGGAAATTTTTGGGAGATATTAACAACAAATATCTCAAGGCACAAGAATTGAATTTTTAAAGAAAATAATTGGATTCTTTCTCATGTTGACACCAGATAAACCAATTTCTGGAGCCTCTACATTTTATATTGATACAAATAAATCAGGAAAGGTATGTTACAAATCAGAAAATACAAGTAGAGTGGCTCACAACCCTTATAATTCTGTTCAAAAGTCAGAATTTTATGTTATTGTGATAGGATTAATGGATTTTATCAAACTTCTCAACAAAGTCACTGACTCTCATTATGCAGAAGGACTTCTTTTACACATTGAAAAGCTTATTTTATTAATTATTAGTCAGAATTAACATAATTATTTATTCAGTTATAAGAAATAATCATGACTAAGGATTATCCCTTCTACATAACACACATTCAATTCCATATGGGTCTGACAGGTCTTTTAGCACAAGATAATGATGAAATTGATAAATTATTAATAGAAAATATGCTAGAGGCATCAGATTTTCATAAAAAGACACGTCAATAGCAAAGGATTAAAAAAATATTTCTCCATCATTTGGCAACAAGCCAAAGAAATTGTAAAAAAGATGTCCCACCTGTTCCTTCTATAACCAACTCCATTACTAGCAGGGAGTAATCCTAGGGTGTACATAGAAATGCAATCTGGCAGATGGATATATTTTATTTTGCAGAATTTGGAAAATTAAGATATGTACATTATACAATAGATACATTTTCAGGATTTCAATGGGCAACTGCTTTGAGTTCAGAAAAGATGAGATTCTCTAATCACACATTTGCTACGAGTTATGGTCATCATGGAAATACCTATAGAGATTAAGATTGAAAATGCTCTAGCATGTGTCTCTTGTAAAATGAAACAATTTTTTCCTTATTATATGATATAAAGCATATTATAGGAATAACATATAATCCTACAGGGCAAGCAATGGTAGAGAGATCAAATCAAACTATAAAGGAGATGCTAAATAAACAGAAAGAAATAACAGAGACCCCTAGAAATAGACTACATAATGCTTTATTAACTTTGAATTTTCTCAATGTTAATGAGAAAAGAACAACAGCTGCTGAAAGGCATTGGACTAGAGAAAAAAATGGCTAAGCTAAATCAGCCTGTCTGTTTCAAAGATGTACTAACCTCACAATGGAAGCCAGGCTATGTGCTAAGTTGAGGAAGGGGTTTTGCTTTTGTTTCTACAGGAGAAGAAAAGTTATGGATACCATCAATATTAATAAAGACTCCATTTGAGCCAGATAAACTTCATAAAAATAAAAATTGATGACTCATCTACCCATATTACAATTCTTTTAAGTTGTAAGATATCACAAAGGGTTGGAGAGGTTATTGTTTTTATCTTTACAGAAAACCAGAAATACCCATCTTCAAGAAGTTAAAAGACCTTGGACATCTAGACATCTACAACTAAAGGGAGGCTATCCATAAAAATTCAGAAGCAAAAAGATATTGAATCTATTGGTAGCAATATACTCTACATGGTAAAATCTTTCTTCTTAATCTTTATTTTTATTTACAAGAAAAGCTGAAGTCCCAGTTAAATTATAAATTAAAGCTGGTTTTAGAGTTGGAGTGTGGCTCTCTTTTCTAAACCCAAGCATACTTGTTAAAAAAAAATGTAAAATCTCTGTATCATATCAGAAGAGCCACCTGATATGGGACAAGAATAACTAAAAAGAAAGGACTGTCCTATTTTTACTAATCTTATTCTGAAAAAAAATATGTATTTATTTAGCTTCCTGTATATTGTGTTGTATTTTAGTCACTTATCAGTTTTCTGCAGTGATCCATGACAATGAGTAATTGGGAACTGGAAATATCCAAAAGGAAGATGGAGCCCACAAAGATGATTTCACACAGACTATGACAAAGCCACCAGGCTCACAAACACCAACCAAAGATCTGATTTGGACTACAGACTGCTCAGAAAAATTTTGAGATGGCTAGCTGAGAAGAATCGGCTTCTAAAACTACTCTAGCCAAGACTTGAGACAAGCTGTACACTTTCCTGTTATGCAGAGACTAGATAACAAATTATACAGCAACATATTTCAGGACTTGACAATTAACAAATCTTTTCTTTTTTGGATCCCCTAAATATGCCATTGCCTCCTAGAGGGCAAGAAGTAAATTTAAGAACAAGTGCCCACATTTCCAAGAGGTAGGGTAGATGGTTTTGGGTCTTCCAATGGGTTATAGATGATTGTCATTGTTTAGGGTAATTAGCTAAAAATTGTTATTGGTAATGGTTTAAAAAAAAGCTGAACAAGAAAGGTTAGATTCAGAGTTCTTTTTTTTTTTTTTTTAAAGAATGAAAAAAAAGAAAGGGATACAAATATGATAGGATATAAGAAAAAAAGGAATTACTATCTTTAAATAATTTACATTGGATTTGATTTTATGTATATTATATATAAATTGTATATATTGATATAAGGATGAGATTAATTTTATCACTGTACATATATTCTTGTTTGTTCAAGGTATTATACTTTTGCAGTTCATCTAACAATGCAATACAAATTGCTAATTCATGAAAGTTATTAATATCAACTAATTAGTATGTAAAGAAATTCAAGTTAGTACTTAGACATTATAATCAAACTTACAGTAATAATAGATATGTTTTCAAGATCAGATATATTTTAGATGAACAGCTCTTCTTTAAACACTTCAGAGATCCACAGAATATGGCTTTTAAGATATTTTAAAAATATAGGTTTTTATTATGTCTTTGACAATGGGACTTCTGCTTTTGGCAGCACCAATCTACTTCAGAGAAGATTACGGACATCAAGGAAACTCCTCCATGTGAGTTGACCTTCTTTGTGACAAAAGTTAGCCACTGGGCAAGAAAATATTCTTACCTTTAATGCTGACAATATGATATTCGAAATGGACAAACAAGAGAAACACACCAAAGAATTGCCAAACCTTACTAAAAGAAGGTAGAAACAACTTTGAGAATATCCTGCTGCCCAGAGAACTCTATCAGATATGCTAGGCTTGTAGGCTAAAGATGGATGTTTCAGCAACACAGAAGAACTTTGGGTAACTGTCCAGACAGCCAGCTGTAGGGCACGGTTGGCCCTTGCACAACTTGCTGGAACATTGCATCATGTTCCCCAGCTATTGCATCTCTGCCGCTTATGCTAATTAGGCGCTGAGTAGTGACCTATCCGATGTGATCCCTGAATATACTAATGAGGCATTTCTTTGGACCTAACACCAGCTATATGCTAATGAGGCATTACTTTGGGTGCCAATCATATGGCTACATGAGTCCCAGTTTCCCTATATAAGCAGGCTGCATTTCAGGCACGGGGTCTTTCTTCCACCATTCTACCTCAACTGAGCTGTACTCCAATAAAGTGTGATCCGAGAAGAATCGTGCATGTGGTTACTTGTCATTCTGCAGGCCAGAAAGCGGCTCGCCACAGCCAGCTATTTCATTTCTTACATTTCTGGAAGTTGCTATTTACTTACTATTATTTCCTTCTTGGGTCTCTGAGGAATTTGAAGATGAGATAGTTAATAGAGTTTTTTAGTGACAGTTTTAGAAAAGGAACTCACTTAGAAGTTAAAGTGTATAAGTTTAAGGGACATGGAAATATAGTTTTTAGTTAGTAATGCAAGTTAGATACAAAGTGTATTAGGTACAATCCTTTGAACTCAGCAAAATAGGGTAAATAATGGAATATTTTCTTTGAATTTGTCTTGAATAACCCAATCAAAAAATGGGATTCAGATCTAAAACGGGAATTCTCAGCAGAAGAATTACGAATGGCTGAAAGGCACCTGAAAAAGTGTTCATCATCTTTAGCCATCAGAGAAATGCAAATCAAAACAACTTTGAGATACCACCTGACACCTGTTAGATTGGCTAAGATAAGACACAGAGGACAGCTTATGCTGGAGAGGATGCAGAGCAAGGGGAACACTCCTTCATTGTTGGTGGGAGTGTAAGCTTGCTCAGCCACTTTGGAATACAATATGGAGGTTTCTCAGAAAATTGAGAATCAATCTCCCCAAGGACCCAGCAATACCACTTCTGGGTGTATACCCTAAAGATGCAAGTCATACTCCAAAGGTATTAGCTCAACTATGTTAATAGCAGCATTATTTGTAATAGCAAGAACCTGGAAACAACCTAGATGTCCCTCAACTGAAGAATGGATTAACAAACTATGGTACATCTACATAATGGAGTACTACTCAGAAGTAAGAAAAAATGATATCCTAAAATATGCAGGCAAATGGATGGATTTGGAGAATATCCTCCTGAGCGAGGTATCACAATCTCAGAAAGATAAGCAGGGGATGTACTCACTCATTAGTGTTCTCTAAAAAAACAAACAAACAAACAAGAAAAAAATCAAAGTATGCTCAAGCTGCAAACCACAACCACTGAGCAACTTGGGATCAGAAACACCTTGGACTGATTCCTTGGACCCCACTCCCCCTAGAGGAACACCTGACTCACTCTTGAGGGAGGGGGGAGAAAGCTGAGTCTGCCAGGAGTGGAGGCTGAACTAAGCAATATTGGGTCAGTGAGACCATGGGACTGTCTGCTGCCTGCCCAGGGAAGGGATGAGGAGTTGTGGAGAAGAAAGAATGACCTGATGTAGCGGGAGGGGGAAAGGACCTTGAATAAGGATATATAAGGATAGAAAGTGTGACTTCTTTGTTCATAATAATAATAATAAAATAGAATTTGCCAATTGTTTTTGAACTGGATGTTCCTCATGTAGTTATTGTTTGTATATGTTGTATATAATTATTGTATCTATTGCATATGGTCTTTGCCATGTGAGTTATAACTTTCTTTTTTATTTTTGACACAAAATAGGATATATGGTGATATGTTACATATTTAGTAAAACCTGAAATATCCAGAAATTATCACACAATCAAAACCTAGACAGATATCTCAGAAATTTCTTAACCTTTGCATACAAGGCCAAACAGCTGGGCTTCAATGGCACACACTTTTAATCCTAGCACAGGGAAAGCCTGGGATTGGTGACCTCTGCCTTTATTCCCATAACTCCAGAGACAGAACTTTCTGTGTTTCTGTGAGTTCAAGGCTGGCTACCAATTAGAGTAGTTCCTGTCCTGGATGGGATACAGCAGGCAAGAAGGGCATAGGAAACCAGTGTAGGCAGAAGTGACCAGGAGCAGGCTGAAGAAGTTGGAAGACAGCTGATTGGGATTTGACTGTGGTGTTTTCTCTGTCTGATATTTCAGCCTTTCCCCAGTGGTATACTCATAAATAAAACTTCTTATTCACAAGAATATCAGAATCCTAAGTTTGACTACTGTTAGACTGTAATTTAGCTTATGTCATTATTTATTTATTAAGCCTTTTAATACTGTGTCATTTTATACAGACAATACTGGGCCATCTAATTAATGCATATCTATCTTTTCTCTATTTCTTTGGGCTGCTTATATGGAATAACTTTCCTTTATATTCATGTGAGTTCCCAACTTACTCATAATTAGATATGATAATGGCATAGATATGAATTCACATTGGCACATCTATTTTATTTATCATACACTGACATCGTTAAGTATAGAAAATTATAGTTGAAGGCAGATAATGGTACTAGGAATGTAAAAGGTTTAACAAAATCTTGCTATTTATTTTTTTATGTTTTTGTGCATATCAATGACCTGTTACAGAGTTTGTGAGCTAGAAGCAGAATGGACCTTAATTATTGTGGCTTGTCATAGAAGTGAAATTCAATAGCCTACCCTTCAAGGTCAAAGAGGAAATCGAGGTGATATAATTCCTTGTAGACTGAAAAAAAATCAAATACCCAAAATAAAATAAACAATAAAATTTCCTTTTTTTTTTTTCCTAAAATCATTAGAAACAACCTATATAGTGAACTCCTAGAGCATGAATCTAAGGATTAAAACCTAATTCTTAACCATTACACATTTTTAGGGCTCAGTTTAAATTAAATTTTAAGTTATCATTAGCAGTGAATAACTATTCTGAGATTTCTTTCATCATCTCTTGTTTTGATGACCTTTTTGTACTTCAATCCCTTGGTTAATTGTATTCAGTTAGAAAATATGGTAATTTAGAATAACTTCTTCGTAATTCTGCAAATGAAAAAGAAGTTTATAAAAGGCAGATTTTGAAAATGAATCAATTTGATTCCAAAGCTGATATTAACATATTTTAATATAATGAAAAGAGCAAGATGCATCTTAAGGTTATAAAGGGTCATCAGGTTGACCTACATGTGCTCACAGAAGTTTCCCGTTTCTGAAGGCCAAGGATCTGTTCCACGACCTTGAGGGGTATATTAGTATTTGTATTTAAGTCATTGCATTTTCAAACATTGGAACTGCTCAGGTTTGGTTCACTGCACAAACCAATCACTTAGAATGTTAAGGAGCATGACTCTGGGCTCCTGGAGACAGCTCTTCTGTAATTGAGCTCTCGTTTGCATGGCCTGTCTACCTTCCCTGCTAATGTTTTTTCTTTGACGGTTCTTCTTCTTCATTTTTTTTTCTTGTCAGCCTATATTATGAATGCAGCAGATAGAACAAACAGCAACCTTCCACTGGAAATTGTCTCCCAAGAACTCATTTAAAACACAAGCTGAGGTTCTCAAGCTCAAATCTGAGAAAGTGTCAGAGTATTTTAGAGATGAAGTGATTGTTAAACGTACACACAAATGACATCTTTCTGTGTGTGGGGGTTGTGTTTGTGTGTGTGTTTATTTTTATGTGTATGTGTGTATGTGTGTGTGCCTGTGTGTATCTGTGTGTATATGTGTGAGTCTGTGTGTGTGTCTGTGTATGTGTGTATGTGTGTGTATGTGTGTGTATATGTGTGAGTCTGTGTGTGTGTGTCTATGTGTGTGTCTGTGTGTGTGTATATGTGTGTATGCATCTATGTGTGTGTATATGTGTGTGTGTGTGTGTGTGTGTGTGTGTGTGTGTGTGTGTATAAGTAGCAAAGCAGCAGTCACACTGATAAATTCTCAAACTTTTCTGGGGTTAAAGGAGGACACATGCATTTAGAAAAGACACCGTGCATTTTTTTTTTAATGTCCGATGAACTCAGAGAATCATCTGACTAGTCCAATTTTATCAAATAAAGACAACTTAGAATGTTTTTAGCTGGTCTTAGGACATGTAACTAGGCAGCAGTGAGGTGGCAAGTGAAGGCAGTAATTCCCGATGTTAGGTGCTGTCTTTGCAGTGTTTTAAAATTAATACTTGAGAGGTGTTCTTTCACAGAACTTCAGATATCAATATGCCCTGAATGTCAATTTAGGAGCTATATATAATGAAATGCCTCTTTCTTAAGTGACCAATTTTATTGGATACAATACGTTGAAAGACAGTTTCATTTAGAAAACTCTCCATATTTCGTACAAAGGTGGAAGGATGAATATTGTGCTGACTGATAAAGAAGGGGATGTTCAGATAGTTTCTCCTCATAAGAGAGTTTCAGAGAAGCAGAACAATCAAGCAGTATAGTACATTTTCTTTGAAGTCTAAGATATGGCAAAAATATCTTGCTAAGAATTAAAACCAAATCACTTTCTATAGTACTATCCGTAGCAAATCATCACTGTTGATTGTTCACCTGAAAACAGCTTTAGAATTGCAGTGACTCATCTTCTCTACATTGGTAGAATATACAACACTAACAGAAAAACATGAAAATGGAGATGGTTTAAAGGCTGACCTTTTGCCTTTGTTTACAAAATACTTTTTGCTCTGCTCAATACTGATCTCTCAGTGCTGGGCACTCGGATGCTTTCAACAATGGCAGTAAGACATTATGCTTGCCTTTAAATTTTGTTTCCTTATTTGTGTTTATATTGTTGTAAGTGTAAGTTGAATGTTTCATATTTGCTTTAAAATTGGTTTGGCAAAAGAGCATGATTTCACTGTAAATACAAGTATCTAACGTAGGGGTATTTACAAAATTATTTTACCTTGATTTATCCTTCTACTTTTTTCCAAATGGATCACTTCAATAGCCATACAGAAAACAACAGGTCAGCTCAAGTATTAATAACTGAAAATTAACAAATGCTCAGCATTGCTGCTCCAAACTCTATGAGAGTTTGACTCTTGGTGCATTGTTCCAGAATTCTATAATTGGATACATCTATGATTATGGAGAAAAGCACCCTATAAACTCAAATTCATATTGCTTTGTCTCCAGGTAAAGCATTTCATGAAGAGTTGAAAGAGAAGGGCATAAAGAGAAAAATGACAGAACGTTCAGAGGAGATAAATGACATGTAAATGACTCTGCTTGCATTTCTAAAGACTTTGATTATTATTTTAAGTATGACCAGTAAAAAAAAAATTAAGAGTTCAGTTGGATATTGTGGGTTTGAATATCACGTACATAACACTCATATTAGAGAACAGAAATGAATAAAAATTTTAATATTATGAGACCAGAAGCTGATTTAATTTCAAGAGGTGCTGGAGGACTGAAAGAAAAAAAGTATGTTCTTTTGAAAAGGTAGAGTTTCCTGTGCCAATTTGTAGAAGTGTGTTTCCCACTTTCTCTTCTATCAAGTTCAAAGTGGTTGGGGTTAAGTTGAGGTCTTTGATCCACCTGGATTTGAGTTTTGTGCAGGGTGACAGGCTCGGATCTATTTGCATTTTTCTACACACTTCCTTCCAGTTATGCCAACACCATTTGTTAAATATACTATCTTTGGAATGTTCACCATTTGGATGAGAATGTGATGGTTTTGATTTCTTGTGTTTTATGCATACTTATCATTTTACATGCTTAACAATTGCTTTTGTTATTTTAAATTCTTAATAAAGTAAAAGAAAAATAAAAAAAAACAAAAAAAAAGAAAAGGTAGAGTTTCGAATTGCTAATTGAAAATACAGAAAGAGTATTTATGAATTAAAGAATTAAACTTGGACCAACTGTATAAGTATATATGTATTTACGCATATTGGTAACTTGTGTGTACTCTTTATTCACAATAATAACATAAGAAAAATATACTCTTTTTATTTAAATGAGTGAGATATTTCTGCTTTGCTGTGTGGGATAAAGTTCAATGTTTTGAGGAACTTTACTAAGATGTCATTTGATCAGAATAGACAAAAGATCTGAAAGTCATCTCGTTCCAACACCCAGTCAAGGCTTGGCCATGCTGGTACCTATACAGCAAAGTCTCATGCATGATGAATGTTCCACCCACACAAGTGTTGCATTTTAAGATAGAAGTAAGCAGAGATGAGTAATCGATGAAATAACTTTTTCTCCTCAAGGTCTGAAGATATCTTTTCTTTTGAATTTGTAATACTGCCTCTCTTTTAGAGTTTAAGATTCTCAAGGATTAACATTGGGTCTTATTCATTTCTCTATTGAGTGCTTAGAAGAAGACAGCTCTTCATATGCATTTATTAAATTCAGGTGAAGATGGATGAGTATAAATTAATACTCTCATTCTTCCAAAATTGTACATGTACTCATGTACTTTCATTATGTTGTTTTTCTTCTGATAAAACAGACTTATAATATTGGTCAAGACAAAGTGCTTATCTCTGAAATTTTGGGATGTTTTTCTCCTTTAAACTAAAAAAGAAAGAGAGGTGGATAATGCATGGACACATCCAAAATTTTGAAGGGAATTCAGATTGCTCCTGTTTGCTTTCCCTAATAATTCTGTTTGGTGCCCAGAACTTCATTCTCCCACTCAAAGCAGAAAGAATAATTGCACATAATCTAGAGAAAAGCAAAGGTATGTAAGGAATAGTCAGATTCTGTGAAATAAAGATTGAAGTAAGTTAATGCGTAAGAGTTCACACCATATATGCTGACAATTCATTTTGAAATGCTTCTTAGTCTCTCTGCTTGTCCTAGACAGTCTCATTTACTCTAAAAGCTTCAACTGATGTCTTAACAATGCATAATTCTCCCCACTTAGTCTCCAATTTTCTGCTACATCTTGTTCACATATATCCAACTATCAGTTTGTGTTTCTCCTCAGATGATAGACTTCTCCATTCTATAATTTCTAAAACTAAATTCAACAGTTTCACAGTGAAATATTTGTCAGTCTGTACATAGTTTTAATTTGATTTATCTACTTAAGGTAAGTAGAAGTTGGGCTCTGAGATGGAAAGGCTTCCATATGATCTTCAATCACCTCATCAAATACATTCACTTAGCTTTTGCCTGTTTCTAAATTTTACCTTTTTGTTTTCATTAAGATCTACATTTTAGAACCTCACTGCTTTACCCTTCTACTGCATATCATTCAAACTATTCTCTTAAACATACGTTCTCTCTGGATATTCTTCTTAGGTTTTGTAGCTGGGCAGGAAGAAGGAACTAAAATCTCCTGGAAACTAAACTAATCTCAGCTGAACCAACTATGGTTCAAGAAAAAAGCAAATAAAAAAATTAAAAACTTCCTAGAATTCAATAAAAATAAATCCACAACATACTAAACTTATGGGACACAATGAAACCAGTATTGAGAGGAAATTTCATAGCACTAAGTTCCACCATAAAGAATATGGAGAAATCTCTCACAAGGTACTTATCAGCTCAGCTCAAAACTCTAGGACAAAAGGAAGCAAACACATCCAGAAGGAGTAGATGGCAAGAAATAATCAAGCACAGGGCTGAAATCAATAAAATTGAAACAAAGAATACAATACAGAGAATCAATGAAACAAAGATTTGTTTTTTAGAGAAAATCTGCAAAATAGACAAACCCCTATCCAAACTAACAGGAGGCAGAGAGTGATAATATATGAATTAACAAAATCAGAGGGCAGGAAGAGGGATGGAGAGAAAGAGAGTGAAGGGTGACAGAAGGAGGGAAGGCGGAGGGAGAGAAGGAGTTTTTTGGGTAATAGGAAAACAGAAATAAAAATACAATCTATTATAAATCATTCTCTGTGAATGTGTGTTGGATCCAAGCAACAATTCACTGGAGTTGCAAGGGACAGCAACGCAGCAGAAGGAAAGAGTAGGAGATAGGAAAGTGAGCAGAGAGGGTCCCCACATGTATTTCTAAAAGTGCTTATATACATTTTAAAACCAGATTTCAAGCAATGCACAGTATAAGCATTCAAGCCATCTTCAGCTAACCCAGTTCTGTCCTTGAATGGGCAGCCTCACTACTATCACATCATGTGTTTTCTGCTAGTTTAAGCAGCACGATAATGAACTCTTTCCCAGGGGATGATCAGACTAGTCCCACTGTCATCACAACTAAAACAAGGAGCAAGCTGAACTCATTTGAACTCTAGAATAGCTGTATAAATGTGACTCTTTTAGTTTGGGGGGTCAACAAAAGACTCTTCAGTCAGTATGAGTAACTGAGTCACTTACTGTATGGGCTCACACAATATGTGAAATGAAAAGCCAATACATGGCTATTCCCAACAAAGTATTATAAACAAGAATATTAGAACTACTTATAGGTTTATGTCTAAGTTGGAGAGAAAAAGGGGAATTTGAACTGATTTTAGTTTTTAATTACTGGGAAGCTTGTATTGTTAAAGTTATTAGACTGGCTTTGTAGCTAACTTATCATTTCATTTTGGAAGGAAAAAGATGGAATTTAGGGTAAAATTCTATGATTTTATATTTTAACTAAACAGGGAAGACAAAAGAATGATGAAAGATAGTCAAATCTATGGAAAGAATGAGTGAGTGCCTGGAAAACCTGGATTTATTATTTGTCAGATGCCACTGTTAGCTAAAAATCTTAAGCGTTCTAGAAGTGTGATTACAGAGTATTTGTAAAACTCTTTCTTAGTGGGTGATTTACAGTCAGAGTCTCTTAAATACTTTCATGGTTCAGGAGCTTTGTAAAGGCTCTTGGCCACCAGAGAAGAGGGCTCACTCTTATGATCATTTTGCTGTTGAGTTGGAAGGCTTTTATTTACACAAAGTTTTTCTCAAGAAGATGCTAATGGGAACCTAGATATAAACAAGAGAAGGTTTCTGCTCCTGATATTTTTTTCTGTGGTTCCCCTTGATAGGAAAATCCTATGTACATATTCAATAGATCAGCCTCACTTGCTCTCAGCACAATATTCAACTAATTAATGTCATTCAAGCATTAAATGCTTGGCATCAACATTTGATCGAATTTCAAATCCTCTCTTTGAATGAATTATACCTTAAAAAGAACTTGTTTTTATTTCATGTTTTTCTAGAGTTTGCTTTTAATCCCCATACATTTAAAGGAAGTTTTAACTACTCTTTTGGAATAAACTGAAGCTCCTGCAACTGGAAAAATAGATCCCCACCTCTTTGCCTACTGCTTATGTGTATGCTTGTGAGTGGTGTACTTGGGGGAGGGTTAATTCATCAATGTGTACAGAAATTGATTGTAAAAAGTTATTCTATTAACAAAGTGACTCTGAATGAGTTTTAGAGAAAATAGAAAGTCCTATCCAATGTCAAGTAGATAAAAAGTTACCTAGGAATGCCTAAACCAGTTAATTTATCAAAATCTTGAAATTTTAATTCTGCACTTCATTAAATATGAGAATGGAAAAAGCAACCTTTTTATTTAAAGGATGTACATCAGATTTTACTTCAAGTGTTAGGTGAAAAAATAATGGCAGAAAATGCCTTTTAATAGATGCTTTAGTTCTTCTTGGATTCATTTTTTGCACTATTTGTGGTAATTTTTTATTTTCCAAAAATGTCATAGCAATAGCTCCTATTTTGCATATTCTTAAAAATGGAATGTGCTTCTTACTTATCAGGAAGAAGAGTATAATCAGTTTGCTCTAGGTTTAGGATGAGCTTGTAAGTACTCCATGAAGACTACATTCAGAGGCTACATTTTATAAATAAAAATTTACTTTGACATATGTTCATATAGTAAGAGAGACTTTACTAAAATCTGTTACAATAGAGGTAAGCAAAAAGGCTGTACTCAAGCCTGAATATAGCAAGACAAGTAGGGGTTTGTAGACGATAAAAAAGTAAGGAGGAAGTAAGTGAAAAATTGGTCAAAGAATATTTTGTATGGGTCTACTCATTAAACTTTCCTAAAAGGGTTCTTGTTCAAGGACACAAAGAGAAGCAATATACATGTTGGATAGCCATTGTTATTGCTGATGACATTTTAAGCCAGCTTTAGGATACAACCACTGAGTTATTACTATACTTTAGCATTCACATCTTATGTGAAGCCCCAGAACATTATGAAGTAGAACTGTTCAAAGACTTGAGTACAGAATACACAATTTTGCTTATTCCTCAAAATATAAAGGGCATTGTTATGCAACAACATCAGTCAGAAAAGTTAGCTTCTTCAATTCGGGTTTAAGGTGCATCATCACTTCCTGGGTAGTGATAAAGCTGTGCTGGCAGTTCTTTTCAGTTCCATTAGTACTCTCCTGGTCATTTCCCTCTCAGTGATTGGCCATGCTTCCCTTCTGAAAAGGCCTGGTTTCTTTCACAAAACACCAAACAGGCAGAGTCTCAGAGGCCTAGTTGCTCCCTTCACCTTCTCTCAGGACACTCCCAGTGGATTTATTCTTGTTTCCTTTTCCACAAATGAGGCTTCATCTGGAGGAGTGTAATTTCATTTACCAATCTACTTACTCCCTGTCTTCTTCCACATGTCAGAGTCCTGCTGGAGCTAATGTAGATTTTCTTCCACGGAGAAGTTTATTGTGTTTAGAGCACCAAAACTGACCAAGTGCTTGGGCTGAGTGACATTTTAGCAAACATTTCATGATCAAATTAATTTGGGCTCTAGGACTAATTTTAAAGATTTATAATGGATATGGCTGAAGTAAAGAAATATCCTGAAGGTTCACAGCATTAGATAAAATTTTACTTTTATTTGGTGTCATTGTCAACTGTAATTCTATACCAAGTTGGAAAAATCACGAGGTAAATATTTCCTTCTTAATTTATTCTAACTTACATTGTATCTGTAGAAAAATATCCAAGAAACCTAACCCTGACAAGAAGATACACTAGAAGAATCTGTGGAATATGGAAGCCCTATCAGGAAAGAAGGCTTAGTGACATTGGTGACATCATTTAGCAAAGATACTCATGGCCTCCTCAGTATCTAGAAAGGGTATTTGAAAGAGATAGAAAATTACAGTAATCAAGCACATAGTAAAAAGGCATGAACTTGTCAAAGAACAAACTAAGCAACCTAAAAGCAATGTGTGAATAATGAAATAAAAGTTTGACTCTTGGAAAGGCGGCAGAGGCAGAAAAAAATGGATAAAAAAAAAGGTCAGCGTAGTCTTAGTGTCCTTTCCTAGGGCCATAGAGTCCTGGGATTATAACTAGATGTCACCATACAAGATTTCCTCTTGAAAGTCTAGAAAGAAATTGAAATAAAAACACTTAGTAACACTAATAAAAATAAAGGTAGGATTTGAGAGATGACCCATCATTTAAGAATATTTGCTTCTCCTATAATGACTGAACTCAGAGCTACAATATATATTCAATGGATCTGATGTATACCAGTGCAGGCCCTGTGTTTATTGCTTACCCTCTGGTTGTTAGACTCTCACCTCTCTTCTTCCACAGTGTCCACTGGGCTCTGAGGAGTGGGGTTTGATGGAGATATACCATTTATGGCTGAGCGTTCCAAGGTCTCTCACTCTGTACACTGTCTGGTTGTAGGTCACTGCATTTTTTCCCATCTGCTACAGGAGGAAGTTTCTCTGATGATGGCTGAGCACAAAACTGTTCTATCAGTTTAGTAAATGTCATTAGTAGTCATTTTATCACTACGTCTTCTTCTTTTTTCTAGGACAAGTATTATTTGATTTTCTCCTAGGTCCCTGGGCTATCTTGTCTCAGATTCCTTGTTACCCAAGCAGTTCTGGGTATCAGATTCATCTCATGGAGTGGGCCTTAAGTCAATTCAGATATTGGTTGCTTACAAGCATTTTCCACCATTACCCCAACAGTCAGTACACCACTGTAGATAAAGAGTTTGTGTTTTGTTTGTTATAAATATAATAGTAAGATAATAAGTAAATAATAAATAAAATAATATAAAGGCTTGTTATTTATGTTATTCTTTTGATAATGTGCAGAGTACTTTCCTATGCTAAAGATGCTAGAACATACAAGCTTGGCATATCCATGTTCAATATAGGTTCTTGTCTTCAGCATTGGGGTCTGAACAATAATCTGGACTGTTTGAAGACTCCTGTGTAGCCCCTTAATCAAATAGAACTCAGTCTTGGAACTAGAAACTTCATTGGGTAACTAGAGATGATTGCTTGGAATTCCTTCTCCTGGCTTATTTGGTGATTTTATTTAGATTACCTTCATACATGTATATATTTTAGGAAGTTTCTACTGTATTAGTTTTCCATAGTCTCTCAAATGTTCCTGAGTGAGCAGGAAGTAGATCCTATTTTTGTGACTTCTTTGATGCATGCTTTTCCTTCTGTGGGTTTGTGTGGTTCAATTCCAAAGTGATAGTTTTTGTTTTAAATTATTATATTTTATTATATTAAAAGAAAAAAGAATGAATGAATAAAAGAAAACCTAGTCACTAGGATAAAGGTTAACAACTGCACTGCCACTTATACCTGCTGGTAGAAGAAAATCAATTTTCTCCACTAGAGTGACACAGAGTATATCAACCACTCCAGGACAGACTTTATGCTCAAGAGCAGTTGACCAACATATTATTGGACTCCACAGGTTTGTCTTTATTTTTGGTGTGTCTACTTTTATTTAGCTACAATTTTGTATTTCAATTTTTCTTTATGGATATGGTTTTGTTTTCTTATTTTGGTAGTATTTTATTGTATTTTATTTTTTTTTGAGAAAGAACATAAAGGTAAGTGAGAGGAGATGATCTGGAAATACTTGGGGAGGGAAAGAATTAGATAAAAGTATACCTATATTTAAAAATAATTTTAAATAATAAAACTAAAATACAATGATGTAGATGATGAAAGAATACTTACTGCTCTTGAAGAATATCAGGATTCAGTTCCCAGAACCCACATGGTGGCTCTCAGCAACCAATAAATCAATATTACAAATCAGTTCCAGGGCATTTGGCCACTTCCTGTGACCTGCACAGGGACAAGACGTGTGTGGTAATATACATATATGCAGGCAAAACACTTCACTTTTATACAAAAAGTCATAAAATAAATAAAATGTAGAACCATTTTAAAAAATAATAAAAAGATGTTGAGCTGGGAGTTGACTCAGTGTGTAAAGTAACTTCCAAGTAAGCATGAAGACTGAAATTGGTTTTCAAAACACTGGTAAAAACCAGATGTGACAGTTTGCCTTGTACAGCCAGTGCTAAAGCATCACAAATTGGAAGAACCCTGGAGTTTACTGCAGAATAAATCCAGCTGAGTAGTTGATCTCTAAGTCCAGTGAGAGATCCTGCCTCAAAATACAAGGCAAAGAAAAAAATGAAGACATCATCTGATGTTACTTTTGACCTTTATATACTCATGCATACATGATGCATGTACACAAACACTGTATATACACACACACACACCACACATGAATAGAATAATTTTTTGTCATTTAGTTATTAATAAATGACTGGGAGCAATCATTGGCAATAAACATGTTTAAGCAGGGGGGGGGGGGAGGTTAGTCAATCATAGACAATGGACAGTGTATCTCCCTGACATTCTGAAAACCAGACCTACAATTCTTGCCACTCCAAGTCATTTCATTATATTTTGTTAAGACTATATGATGTTAATTAACCACTCTCTTGTGTGAAAAACTTATATAAAACTGTAACCTGTAAGTACACTCTTGTATGAAGCAGCTTATGTAAAACTGTAGTTTATAACCTGAGGCTGGTGGATTTACTAAATCAACCACTATGGATTGTTAATCTTTTTTTCTCTTATATCAATAAATATTTAATGTAGGTTGTTTTACATAAGAACAGCATTGTCATGAATTTTTCCAAATTTGTAGTTAATTGGAAAACTAGAGTCATGTCATTTCTCATAGCATTATTGGATTAAATCCCACGTATACTGACCACTACCCAGAAAGCACATGCTTGCTTGTGACAATGATTGTGATGTTTATTTAAACCTGTCCCATGCAGACATATTTCCAATAATTCATGTATGCCATCTCATTAGTTTCTATGACAGATTTGCAATATTTTGTATTTTTTATATTTTGTATGTAGGAAAAACAAGATGCTAAGTTTTTTGCTTAGTGTATTAGTTATTTTTTCATTATTATGAAAAAAATGCCCACAACTTAAGGAAGAAGGCTTATTTTGCTTCATAGTTTCCAGTATGGACCATCACATAAGGAGAGTAAGGACAGCAGGAGACTTAGGTCTCTGGTCACATTGAATCAGCAGTTGGGAAGCAGAGAGAGATGAATTTGTTCAGTGTACTTGCTCTTTTGTATTCAGAGACCTCAGTGGAATGATACTGCCCATAGGTAAGGTGGGTCTCCTCACTTCAATTCACAATCAAATCTAGACATTTCCTCATAGCTGTGTTAGGAATTTGTCTTCTAGGAAGTTCTAGATCCTATCAAGTTGAAAATCCCTATTAATCTGTACTCATAGCTAATATGTTAACAATAGTTTAAGCTCAGTTGAAGGGTTCTGGTTTTGAACTTAGATAGTATAAGCTTACAGTTATTAGTCTTTTGCACCATGCTATAGGTATCTGGTGCATTGATGAAGACATTATGCTATGCACCTTACATTTCCCAGTGATAAAGCTGACTCTAACACATGTTACCAATAATCTCATTTTACTCTCATCAAAATAAATATTTAGAAATACTGAACTCAAAAAGCTTCAAGAGACAATTGTTTTAACAAGCCCTGGGCACCTGAAATGGGATTTTAATGAGGCTGTATTACATTATCAAGCATGTTCTGAACTTTAGAAATATTTCCATCAAAATATATTTTAGAATGGTTTACCATTAATGTAAGTAGCCATTGTTTTCAAGGTACTAAATTCTTCAGTAAGAGAGGTGGAAATTGCCCCCTCAGTGGTCATCATATCTTATCCTCTTTCTTTCTTTCTTTCTTTCTTTCTTTCTTTCTTAAAAGTGCCCTACATAATAAATAAAACCCGAAGTTTTTAAAGCATAATAAATTCATTTCCAAATAGAAGCACATTTCTAAACTTTTGAGGAATTTTGTATAGAAACTTACTTTTTCATAAGAAGGGGATCTGAAAAGCTGGTGGAATAAAAAAAGCGATTTTCATGTGCAAAACATTTGTTTCCTCATGGAATTCTGTAAGTAAATTATGTGAAATGCTGTTAAGGTAAATTTAAAGTTTTATTTTGAACAATGCTTCTAATCTTTCTGTTTTTATTATCTTGGTACTTGAGTGTGCAAAGTAATGGAAGACTGTTAGGTAGAGATTTATAAAGTTCTTACCATGTTTCAGGAGCTGATATAAATGTTCCTTATCTATCAGGTTAACTTTACCTCCTGAAAGACTCATGTGATCTTTCTTTTGCAGACATAGTTCTGTGGCTCCGGTGGGAAAAAGACTTAAGAGCCATGTTCTGATTCAGCCACATGTGACTGCTATGTTGTTTTAACTTGCTAATAGCCACAGCCTATTTCTTATCTATTTCACTTAATGAATATTGTATTGTCAATAGCAACAAATTTTCATATTTTTTTGTTTTTAGAAAATAAAAAACACTCTGTCTCAGATATTTTCCTATTACTTTTCAAGACCATCCCATGTTTAAAATATAGCTCCCCCTACAGAGATGTAATTTGTTTTAATTAGGTCACCTAAAAGTCAATTATTTATATTGACTGCAGCAATCCTAATTTGAGGATTTAACAGGCCTTCACTCTTGCCTGGTATTCTGGCAATATTTTCTGCTTTGCATAATCTTAATTATATTAGTTTATTGAGAAGATGCAAGAAAAATGACATTCTTGTAAAGTGACTTCTCAATTAAATCAAAAAGATCTGATAAGATTAAAGAAAATGCTGGCAAAGCACTGAGTGGTAAGAAAAAGAGACTATCCATGTTAAATGAGTTACCACGGACAAAACAGAGAATTCTATCAGGATACTGTTTACTTAGCATAATTAGTAGTTTTCCTTACCATTGAGCTAAATGATTTATTAACTGTCAGTGCTAAGAGGAAATGCTACAATAATTATTTCAAAACACCACAACTTGATTTTTGCAGCAACTTTAATTTCTGAATTCTTTAATTTAGTATTTATCATGTTTTGATAAAATATGAGCAAGTCTTATAGATACAATCTTAAAGATAGTTACAAGGTCACATCCGGTGTGATCTGATAAGAATCTTGGCATCACAGAAGTAAGCCTGAAATTCTGTTTCTTAATGGTTGGAATAAGAGCACCTTCAATAAAAGTGTCACTGCACCTGAGTGAAGGAACCGTAGTGTGGCTACTGCCAATCATCAGTTCCTCTTCCTTTTCTTCCACTAGTGACAATAATCACTTCACAGCCAACTTTCGAGGAACTGTGTCATTAAAAAATAATAAAAGCATGAGATTTTAAACCACAAAACTTTGTAAGCTCCCATTTTAAAATAGTTCTTCACATCAAAATATTATCAACTTTAATAAGAACTTTGATAGTTGTGTGTGTACATTCCTTTTCTTGGCCCCTGAGAGGATGTAGTACCAGATTTCAACAAAGAGGACAGTTCTGATTACCTAGAAAGTTCTAGGCCATTCTGGACCGTAAGATCCCATTTGTCAAAACAGAACAAAATTCGATCTTTCAGGTTTTCCCCAATTGTGGGAGATATGGATGGGAATGAAAAATAGAATTGTGTTTACAAATTATTGGTGAAATATGATTGAACTAAATTGGATTATAAAACCCCAAAATAACATTGACTTTAACCCTTACTGTGTGTATACCTTATTATTTCAGGAAAGCACACTCTTCACACACACACACACAACCAGGAGGAAATCTGAACAGAGATTGAGTACATAAATCTTCCATGGTACTACTTGATATTCAATATGTAGATTTTTGAGAGAGTGGGAAAGTTGAAAGCATGAGAAACATGCAGCATGGAATCATAGAGCTATGCTTTGTTTAAACTGTAAACTAAATTCATATAGCATAAGCATCCACTTGTTTAAACATAGCACAGTGGACTATGAAACTATCTGATACTTACACATATTTGTTTTGTGTTCTGCTTGCGTAGAAGTCAAATGTGCTTTTAAGAGACTGGCAGGCATAATATTAACATAGTACATATGGCCTCCTAAAAGCAGAGCTTATATTATCACATTAGTCTGACTCATACATTAGATATTTCTCTTAAAATAAACCAAAATGTTAGTTCTTATTTTTTTGCTATAAATTATTTGGGAGATGTTATTCACATAAAAGTTATAAAGCATATGTAGAATGAAGACCAAATTTCCCAGGTGCACAACATCCTTTTCTATCATTTATCAATTGTATCCATGTTTTACTCATATTTACCTTTGTCTTTTAAAATAAAATCAAACATGTACTATATGAATTCTACAACATCTTTTCTAATAATGTAAGATTCATATCACCATGTTAGTAGAGGGCTAGGCCTTCAGTGTAAGCACATAGCAAACTTCATGCAACCAATTGCTGAACAGTTCTGCTGTGCTCAGAATTTGCATTTAATTTAATGATGTTGAAAGTAGTTGTAACTTTTTTATTTTTACAGTGTGCATGCCTAGACACATAACAAATAGTTTCTCATCCTACTTGTAAAAAGCAATGTAAAAAATAAACGTGACGAAGACTTCCACAGCTTTTGATGCAACTGGCAAAAGATATGTGCGAGAGAATAAATCAATTTATATTTCCCCAAGGAATGAATGTTGCCCAGAAACCTATATGTATGTGCAATTATGTACATACATTATTATATACACATATATTAAATATATATTGTACATAAAAATATAATATAATTGAATATGTGTGTATATATATATATATGACCAATTCTGTATGAATTAAGAAATTAAGGGCTATCTCTAAGTTTACAAACTGAAGCTACAGTGTATTTCCAGGATTTAATAAAGATGTAGATAAGCATTTTATAGAAACAAGAGACCAGAAATGTTTCTTCATTCATGCTTCTGTTCTTTTTCTGTTACTTATTGTGATAACTTGCATTATGTAGGATGAAGGAGATAAATGGCGTTTGTGGAGATTGGAGACTTTTACAAATATCCAAGATCCACACTGTAATTATTAAATATTTTGAATATCCCATAAAAGTTCCTCATGTTTTTTTCTAGTATTTGTGCTATTATACAGTATGTCTATCCATTAATATTTTATAATTCAAATATATGTTTACTTAAGTATATAAATATGAATACTTTCAATAATGTAACATTTATACATGTTGGTCAATGTATAAGTTGATTTAATGACTCTTGTACTGAAGGAATAGACATCAGGTGTCTACTATTGCATGAATCTTTTGTCATTTTAATTTTATAATTTTACATTTGGAAAATATTTTTTGAGTTAAATTTATTTTTAAGCATAAGATCTTAAATTCAAGCTTATTATATGGACTCCTTTAGATAATTTGAATTTCTGTCATTCTTTTACCTCTGCTTACAGAAAGAAATTACTTGGAAACTACTACTATTCCTAGGTGTCTTGAATGCCAATTAGTAATAATAACTTGATAGTTTGATTTTCTAATTGTCTTTAAATAATATGAAGAAATGACATGAACAATTTTATGCTGATTTTTTTGAGTGTAGTCTCTTTGAAGAAAGCAAGTGTAGCTTGCATGCACATGTAGGGAGTCAATAGTTATATAAAGATTTTTTTCAAATGTACACTTTACAAGCTGGGCAACAGGAACAGGAACCAAGCTGATAGTCAAATGTGTTAGAACCAGCCTGCCTAAAGCAAGGACATTGAAAGATATGTTATGTGCTATTCAGATAGAGCTATTTTATACACATACTTCATTTCAGCTTATTGGAACTTTTCCCAGTTTTGTAAAATGTGGTTTTGTGCAAGGAAAGCTGAACAAGCAGAGCGGATAAGATGGGGTGGTCTACACTGCGACAAAAGCGTGAGTACAGAATGGACCCTTCTCATCTCCCTTTGTTCTCAACCAAATGTACTGATCTGGGTGGTATGCCTCATTGGGTAATCACCTAGGCATCTTAGTAACACACACACACACACGCCAATAAAACTAACACAATACACAAACTTTTCAAAATGTCAAAACCTATACTCTTATTCAAGCATCAAATGTCAACGTTCACAGCTCCACTTGCAATATTTGATTGCTTTCTGCCTTCCAGTGATATAACCATAGCCTTGGGTTCTATGTTAGTATTTGATGGCTGGGTGCCATCCAGTGATATAAACTTGGGTTATATGTTAGTATTGGATGGCTGTGTGTCTTCCAGTGATATAACCATAACCTTGGGTTCTGTGTTAGTATTTGAGGGCTGTCTGCCTTCCAGTGATATAACCTTGGG
This sequence comes from Sigmodon hispidus, assembly GCA_004025045.1. Lineage (NCBI taxonomy): Eukaryota > Metazoa > Chordata > Mammalia > Rodentia > Cricetidae > Sigmodon > Sigmodon hispidus. The sequence continues at coordinate 89,064 of PVIH01003159.1, read as the reverse complement.
TTCTGCATTAGTTTTTGTTAACCCAATCCACTGTGTGTGTCTATATTTATTTTTTATTTTTGAGATTACATTATATTCCTTCCTTCCCTTTCCTCCCTCCAAGCCCTCTCATACGATCCTAGATCCCTTCAAATTCACTGCACCTTTTGTCATTGTTAATGCATATAGACATATGAATATACTTATATACTCTAAATATAAACTTCTCTGTCTATATTATGTTACTTGTATGTGTGTTTGTGTTTTCCGGGCTGTTTGACACCAAACAACCAATTGGTGTTCTCTTCTCCTAGGACAATCACCTCTCAGCTCATATCATATCCAAGTTCTAGGTTTCTACCAAAAATGTCCTGTCTGTGTCTACTTACAACTTCTTTCTGTCTTGCTTTTGCCATACCTAGACTTCCCAATTCCTTCCAGGGTTTTCCCTGAGAATATCCCTCACAGTCCATCTTCATCTTTTTCTAAAACATGTCATATCTAGAGTAAATAGGACAACCAAGGCCAGGCCTAATTTGGATAACCGTGCCTGTCCAGCAGCCAAACACTAGGTTTCCTAAGGTCACACACATTGTTCTTTGACCTAATTTGACAACCCATGCTAACACCATAGCCAAGGTATAGGTTTCTCTCAGGACTGTTCCCATGTAAAACTACCCTCTGAGCCACTTCCATCACCCCACTAGACACTCAGCCTTCCCAGGGGTCTTCCTCTGAAAATCTAGCCTAGTAATTACTCTCTGATCTCCCCATTCTTGACTTTTCTGGTACCAACCAGATTTATTCTGTGTTCCACAACCAATACAGGGCATTCCCTATCTTCACTGCACAAAAGCTTTGGCTAGGATCATTCCCACCCACCACCCAAACCTCAGGGCTCCCATAATTATAGTAAGCTTTTCTAGCCAGCCTGAGAATTAGTTGATTAGATTCCACTGTTAGATTTCCCTCAAATAAATTTTAGTTTCCTGGAAAAATGTTTTTGTCTCATTTTCTATATCATGAACTATAGATAAATTTAAAGTTTTAGTTTCCTTCTTTTCTTCTCTGTTTTTAATATGTTTAATGCACACATTAAATTAATAGTTTAATTCACAAATAAGAGGGTATGGTATGAATGGTGTTGTGTTCTTTTAGAGGTAAATTGACTAACTTCTTGAATAAGAAAACCAAACCAACCAAACCACAGAACCCATATAGTAAACACCTTCGAGGTAAACAATTTCTCTACTTCAGACATCTCCTTGGAAGGCTGGGCATATACTGTGGTCTGTCTTCTTTGATGCATCTTGAAATCAAGATTTAATTTTTTACATAGTTATGCCAAAGCTCTGATTGGTGCTAGAATATTACTTTGTTTGCCTAGTTTCAGAAACATTCTGAGTTTAGAAATAACCAAATACCTAAAATAAAATAAAACGAATGCCTTTTTTTTTCACATAATGAATTTATGAGTCTGGGAAGGTTTGTTAGCATCAAGTTTTATGTTTACTTTCTCAGCTAATGGTCAGTAGTACTTTCAACAGGGGCTTATTAAGACCTCACATACCATATATCAGAGTGACAAATATCTTGAATGCCATTCCCTGTGAGACTACCATACTGCATTTTGTTTTCTTCTGTTATATTGGCCTTTTTTATCTAGGACACATTAGCTGCTCATATCACTTAAAGATCTGTCTTTCTTCCTCTCCTTCTTTACTCTCTTTTTTCCTGTTCTTTTTCTTCATTACTTAGTTATACATAAAAAGTTGTTTTGGCATTTAAATCAGTATGAAGTTCAAGTCACATTTGAGTCTTTAAAGGAATAGACTGGAAAAGGAAAGAGTCGTTGCTGTTTCCTGAACTTGGAAAGAACAAGCAGAAAAGGTTAAGCATCCTCATCAGACAACTATGGAAGAACTGTGACTTCAACAATAATCTGAGGAAATAGTGTCTTTATTTTTATGTTTTAGGTATTAATAATGTCTACCAGAAACTTATGCCTTAATTTGTATCTTCCATGAACTCTAGTGACAATATTAAGCAGGTGGTATGTCAACTCCATGTTTTAAAATTATTGCTACATAAAAGATTTCAGTGATAAAACCTTAAAAAATCTCAGATGAGAAAATTATCTGTACTGGTAGTTTAAAAATAAAACCCATGAAAACAAAGGAAACAATGTACCATAAAATCTAAAAGTTCTTTCAACTGAAAGTCTAAACTTGGCAACTTGAACTAGGTCTTTATTTAAAGTAATTTTTGAAAGAGAGGTTGTGAAACCATAACCAATGTTATATAAATGTTAACATTTACATCGTGGTTGGGTGAAAAAAAATGAATATAGAAAAAGAACATATACATGGAAAGATATATGAGATTTCCTGAAATTAAAATCTTAAGAATACATATATTCAGCTGACTGAGAAAAGTCAAATAATGAGTGAGTTAATGGTAAATTTTAGGGGCATGGGATGCGATAGAGAGAGACAGATGTGATAGGAAGCTTGATTGAATGATCTGGAGAACACAATACAACCAAGGTGCATCTTGTTCAAGAAATAAATTTTGGAAAGAAAGAAAATAATTATTTTGAATTTTTCAGCCATAAAAAGAAATATAAGTGTTGTATGTGGTTTCTGGCTTGAACTTTCTGGCCTAGCCCTGAGATTCTGTTCCACAGACCCATAGAACCAGAGGCCTGCAGTCCACAGTCCCACAGAGACACACAGACATTTACATTAATTTTATGCTGATCGGGCTAGGGCCCAGACATATAGCTTGCTAACTCTTAACCCTTAAACTAACCCATGAATCTTGGTACCTTTTTTCAGAGCAGCATAGTTGTCCTCTGCATCTGCTGTCTTCTTATTATGATGTCTCTGTTGTGTCTCTTTGGCTTCTCTGCCTCATTGCTTCCTGCTCTGTTCTTCCTATTCCCAGACTTTTCTTAGTCTGGTAGCCCTACCCACATGTCCTGTATCCTTTTAGCCAATCAGCATTTTTATTAAACCAGTAAGCGGGACAGTTATTTACAATGTAACAACAAAATCCCACTATATATAAGAATTAAAAAGCAAAGTGAATCCACAGTTATATTGTATTGCATCAGAAAACTTTTTTTTTTTAAATTGTGTAGTAACTTAAAGTTACTTGAGGGTCAGTAAATTTCCCAAAGGTTGCAATAATATAATTTAACAAATAAAAATATTAGATGATAAAGCAAATAAAAGTTTAATGATCTATATATCAACTTATGAATATATGAAAAAACATGAAATTTAAAAATATGATCATAAATAAATTTGAAAACTTATGTAGTGTGGCGATATATTATTTGTAATCTAACGAATAAAGATTGCCTGATGATTAGAGGGCAGAATCACCCACAAACATGAGGGAATGGTGGCACACACCTTTAATTCTAATACTTGGGAGGCAGAGGCAGTGATCATCTGGCCTCTGTGAGTTCAAGGTCACCCTGGATTTTCGGAGATTAATTCAGTCTAAAAGCGAAACAGAGCCAGGCAGTGGCAGGCAGACCATTATTCCCAGAACTAGGAAGGTTGAGACAGAAAGTGACTTAACTGGGCAGAGAAGAGAATATAAGGCAGGAGGAGACAGGAATTTGGCCCTTCCTTTCTGTTTCCTTCTCTTTCGGTGAGGACTCAGAGGCATTTAGTTTGAAGATTTGTGGAGACAAGATCTTCCCCTTTCAGCTCAAGGATTCAGTAGTGGTGAGAAGTTTCTCTAGTAGCTTGTTCCTCTGCATCTCTGATCTTTAAGCATTTACTGCAATATCTGGCTCTGGGTTTATATTATAAGGCCAATTAGGATTCATAAAATAATATAGAAATAATGTAAAGAAATAGAAAAAGAAATATTTTTATGTTTATTCAATAAACTAAAGCTGTAGTTTGTCCACTAGACCATAGGATTTCCCTCCTCAGCCAATGACTTAATAATAGTAGACGTAAATTGCCTTCTCTGGAGCAAGCCTCAATGTCAATAAGAAAGAAGTTGGTTACCATAACAGACTTGAAAGCATTCTGTTGGTGAGTACATCTTCCTTTAGATATTGATAATGTAGCACACAGGCTTGACAGTTGAGCAGGACTATTGATGAGAAGTTCTAAGTAATTGCACTAAGTAGCGTTTCCCACAATTTTGCTCAAAGAAGCTTCCTTTTGCACAGAGCAGTTGGTAGAAAGAAAGTAACAAGAGGAAGATAGGGTAGACTGTTGGGGAGTATTGTCTTCTTGACATAACGTGGCTGTTGTCCTCTTCCTGACTTGATGTGGTGGTTGCCCAAAAATGCCCAAATTCTCCCTTAGAACAACATAATTGTGCTGGCTAATTATAATGCTCTTCTAGAAGGGCAAACAAAATCTGGCCATGTGTAACGAAAACTAACAACAAAACAAAAATATTACTATGAAAGACATTCCAAGGACTTTGATTATTCAACTTCTTTTCCTCCAGTTCTCTGTAGTGACATACTAAATAGAAAAGTACAAGAGAAAACAATGATGCATAAAATTACAAGGTTGAAAGTAATTTGTCACTTTACAGAAATTTTATCAACTTTGGAATCAATGTTAATTTTTATAAAATATTTGCCTTCAACACTATATAATGTTGTAAAGTAATTCATGAAAAGTCTAGATATTATTCAAGATTCTTAGCAGAAGTTTGTTTAAATTAAGCAAATTGAAAGTTATCTCAACAGGCAGGCTTAGGGACAAGCCACATAGAACAATGTCATCACTGTTTCTGTCAAGAAACAATGGCTGTTAACAGAGCTGCCATTTGTGCCCAGCATCTTACTATCAATAGCAGCAGCACCACTGCTTATTCCATTGTTATTTCTGCACTGGAAATGTGATTTTGCAGACACTGCAACCTCCTGCTTAGTAATAGAGGGGGTTCCTGCTTGGTCACTTACTACCAGCTGACTCATTATTTTTAGAAAGAGCTTATCTTTCATGTAATCTAGTCATATGCAATCAGGGCTGAAGAAATGAATTATTAAGATTCTCTATGTGTATGGACACTTTGACTGCATGTATATGTTCCTTTACGCATGCACTAACCACAGAGGCCTCAAGAGGGAGTTGAATCCCCTAGGACTGAGGTTATAAATGGTACACAGTTGTGAGCTACCATGATGGTGCCGGGGATTTAATGCTTGAGTACTCTCTGAAGAAGTCGTTGCAACACAAATTTAGCTTTTATTTTTAATGGTAAGGTATTGCTTCCCACAGAAAGTACTAATCGGCAGCTCAGGTGTCATTTGGCCAAAAGAATGCTACTGATCCACTAGCTGATTAACACTGTAAGCCCTGAGGTTTAACGGAAAGAGTACAACGGAAGTGTTAGGCAGTACATTTCATACTTGTAACTGGATACCTGGCATAAATCACCCAGAGAAAGCAGTTATTTATTAAGGCCAATAAGTTGTTTTTGTTTTCAATTTCAGCTCATGTTTGGCTGCATCTGTGGTTTCTATAGCGGTGAGGCAGAGCCCCTTGATAAAAGGATGTGTGCTACAAAGTGTTTCATGGTGGCTAGGAAAGGGACAGACAGAGGAGAAGCTGTTGGGGCATGGCTTAGTTTTAAAGGGAATACCCAAGTGACCTAATGACCCCCAAAACGCCCATCTTCTATTGTCCTCACCTCTCAACAGCCTATTCAAAATTGATTCCACTAATGTATTAATATCTTCATAAAAGTAAACCCCTCTTAGTGCAGCTTCTCTGAAAAGTGCCTGACCAGCGACCACACATCCAAAGCCGGAGCACATGTGGGGTTCTTCACTTTTTCAACCAACAGCTCAACTGAAGAAACAAAACTTTCTCACACAAATGTTATGATTGTCTACATAGAACATCTTAAGAAAATTTACAGCCACTTTTTTGAATTAATAAAATTTAGAAACTTGGTGGAAACAAATCATAGTAATAATCAATGTTTTTCTGCACACAACCACAGGGCATTAAAATAGAATCTTCATAAGTGTGCCATTTATAATAGCAATAAATGCAACTAAGCACATGCAAATAAATTTAGTAAATGCGGTGAGAAATTTGAAAGATAAATGTTACTCTTGGACCTAACAGAAGACTGCCAAAGAGGAGATAAATTCTATTCCTGTTTAGGCAGAATAAATATTATAAAGACAATTATCAAATAAATATTTATCAAATGTAATTTCATTCAAAATGTACAAAGGCATTTTCCCAAAACTTTAAACTCTGCAAAGTATGTCTAAGACCTTCAAGAGAAGAAGTAAATCAAAGAAGAAATGGCAAAACTGAATTAAGTTGTTCTGGGATAGCATCTAGAGTTGCATGTGTCGATGTATTAAATGTTGATGTGAGGAAGAAGCATAAAGAATGAAATGAGACCACTCACTCATTAGTGGTCTCTAAACAAACAAACAAGAAAAAAAGCCAAGCATGCCCAAGCGGCAAACCACAACCACGGAACAGCTTGGGATCAGAAACACCCTGGACTGACCCTTCGGATCCCACTCCAACTATAGGAACACCTGACTCACTCTTGAGTGAGGGGGGAAAAAACTGGATTTGGCCAAGAGTGGAGACTGATCCAAGCATTATTGGGTCAGTGGGACCATAAGACTGTCTGCTCCCTGCCCAGGGAGGGGATGGGGAGTTGAGGAGAAGAAAAATGACCTGATGTGGTGGGAGGGGGAAGGGACCTTGAATAAGGATATATAGGGATGGAAAAAAAATTCACAGGGAAAGCTGAACACAAAGAAAATATATGTGTAGCAATCTTATTTGCATTATCACCCTTGATAAGTCATGCTTATGATTTTTATCTTCTTTATAGTTATTGTTAACTTTTCAGCATTTTAAATTCATTTTACTGTTTTTTGATAAATACAAAATAAAGAAAAAAAAGAATGAAAGTTGCTGCAGGCCCCATGACTCTTCAGATTTAAAAATATTCCTTCCTATTTATAGTTTTCTGTTGTTTTAATCTAAATATATAATAAATTTTATCAAAATGTTGGATGTCTGTTGAGATAATTAAAGGCCTTATACTTTTCTCCTTTTTTAGTATGGTGAATATGCTTCATATCATTAACCTTTCTTCTCTTCCTTTGACAAACTTGGTCTTACAGTGATTTTTTTTTTAAAAAAAAATTGATAAATATAGCTTAGAAATTTTATTATAAAAATTTTGCTTGTGGTTTGAAATTTTAAGTTTGTTTACATTCACCTATAAAGTCCTGTGAAGAGTCTGTAGGGGGATTTTCCCTCTTTGTTTCTCAGGAACAGGACTTTTTTGAGTACAGAACACCATTACTTCGAGGATCTCTGAACCTTTCTGGAAAACCTGCTGATTTGTTGGTGTTATTTTGTGATTATATTTTAAGACAATGGTTTGAGTTCTTTACTGCCTTCAGACTTAATCGGGATCTAGCAGAACAAAATTATTAGAACTGATCATACATACATACACACATGCGTACACACACACATATTCACACACTCAGAAAGCAGATTATTTATTACAAAGACTTACAGGCTATAGATCAGGTAGTCCAATGATAGTTGCTACCAACCAAAAGTCTTAGAATCCAATAGATGCTTGGTTCATAAGGGTGGCTGTCTCAGGTGATCTTCAGTACATTCTAGAATCCTGACCTGTTGGCTCAAATGCCAGCGAGGGAACAGAACTGTCAGGAAGAGTAAAAGCAAGCAGGCAAAGTAAGCAATCAGCCTTGTCTATCTTCTATGCCCTGTATATTGGACTGCCACTAAAAGGGCCTGTTTGACCCTCAGCTCTACCTTACTTTTGGGTCACTGGTCACTTACCTTCTCAATAAAAACTCAATCCCTTGGACCAAACCTCTCCTTTCATGTTGTGACAGAATTCCCATAAAGATTCCTGGCAGTTTCTTCCATCCATTTATGTTTTCACTGGGAAATATTACCCTCCTGCAAAGCTTCTATCAAATTATGACAAATGGGTGGTGAAATTCACATGGCTTCCACAGAATCTTTTCATCATCTACTTTTTGTTTTTAGTTTAGTGATTTTATCTTTTCTTGTTTGAATTAGGAGACAGAAGTCCAACTATGAACCTTGATGGGAACCCGTGAAGTAGATAGTTAACCTAGTGAGTCAGAATTGCTCATGCTCTGCAAATTTGGGCGAGAGCCTGTCCTCTTCTGTCTGTCCTTAGCTTTCTCCCAGGCTATAACCTTTGAGTCTTTAAAACAGCCTAAGTTCAAGTTTTGCATGAATAGACAGTGCACATGAAAAAAGTAACATGTCTGTATTTTATATGTACAAAGCTGTAAAACTAGAAGAATCAATTTGACCTTGAGAGGCAGGCTTGAACATCAGAGATCAGTCATGTTAGTAATTTCCTATGCTGCATATTATCTACTCATGCCAAAAATTGAAGGAACTGTCTGATTGGTAATGTTGATGGATTTGTCATACATTTTTTTTTTTTGCTAGAAGAATTAAATTTGCCCTTATATAACTCCCCTGCTAGGGACACAAATTAATATTGGGGTTTTAAATATATTCTGTTTGTGACATTTTCTGTTGCTTGGTTTGGTCCTGCCTTCCCTTAGTGGACTGTAATCATGATTATAACGTTCTGTTATAAATCATGTGCATTCTTGAGATTCATTTGGCTTGTCATTGTCTTGGGAATTCTTACAGAAAGTCAGGCACAAAGTTATGAGAGGAGTATGACAATAGCTATCCAATCATCTGAACAGTATTTCTCTGCTAGGAGCTGTGCTATGACTTCCAGTACCTCAAATATGGTAAGAAAACTTTATCATAATGCCTGAGAGGGAAGAATATCTGTCTCCCAAAAGGTGGTCACCACAATAGATGCTGGAAGAGATGTCCTGCTTGTTTTTGCTAACTCATGCCTTCTGTTGCAGAGACAGTAAATGTAACTATTGTGCTAAGTGTTTGTGGCACCTTCAGTGTTTGTTTAAACTTTTAGTCCAGGTGTGCTTTCTGTATACTATATGTTCTGTATACTATATGGGCCATGACAACCATTGTGTACATACATCTGTACACACACACACACACACACGTGCATACACAATTTTATCACAAGAAAAAGCTACAGACCCAACAGACCAAACTGGAATAATACCATAATTTCAGCAAATTAATGTCAGATAAATTTGTTCAGAGATCCTGGCAAACTTGCCTTTAACTCTACATCAATCCCAGGTCTGAGGACCACTATGTCAACAAAGCTCTTTGAGGGAAGAACTGTTCTGCCTAATGATAAAAATAGTATTTTTCCTGTGCTGAACAATATTTGAGATTTATTTTAGTCTGTTTCTCCTTGGGTGCCTGGCATTAGGTAACAAACATCCGGGCTGGGCAGATAAGAACAAAGGTGCATAAATCCAGAAGGAGGAAAGAAAGAAAAAGCACAAGCCTCCTCCTATGCACTCTCTGTTACAAGTTCAGTATGAGGAAGAAAGGATTTAACTTCAAATCAATTCTAGAATTTTGATTATTTTAATGGTTAGATCATTTTGATGACTAGATTGTGATTAAGTTATAATTAAACCACAGCCCCTTTGTTATCTAAAATTAATCAAACAAGTTTTGACATGATAGAAAGTTTCTTACATTTGTTTTTCTTAGGAGCATAAAAGACATATTTTCCACTGAATGCAATTTTTTATTTAAAAGTCTTTGTTTTAGATACCTACCACTGTTCTCCCACCCTCTTCTCTTCCCAGTTCTCTCCCAAATTTTACCCACCCAATCCTCCATTCATTCCTCACAGAGGGTAAGAACTCCCAAGGTGAAGTAATACATTCTGGTATATCTAGTTGAGGCAGGACCAAGCCTATCTCTCCAGTATCAAGGCTGAGCAAGATATTTCTCAGTAGGTAATGGGCTCCAAAGAGCCAGGTCATGCTCTAGGAATAAATTCTGGACCTACTGTCAGAGTCCCCACAAACTGCCCAAGCCATTTATTTAACTGTCATCTACATTCAGAAGTCCTACTTCAGCATCATGCAGGTTCTCCAGCTGTCAGTTCAGAGTCAGTGAGTCCCCAATAGCTCCAGTCAGGTGTCAATGTGATTTCCTCATCATGATCTTGACCACTTTGCTCATATAATCTCTTCTCTCTCTGCAGCAAGACTGGGAGCTTGATCTAATGCTTAGCTATGGATCTCTGCATCTGCCTACATTAGTTGCTGGATGAAGGTTCTATAATGACATTTAGGGTGGTCATCAATTTGATTATAGGAAAAGACTAGTGTAGATACCCTCTTCAATATTTCTTGGAGTCTTAGCTGAGGTTTTGGGAATTTTTATAGCACCAGGTTTTCTCTAACCCCACAATGGCTCCCTCTACCAAGATATCTATTATCTTGTACTTTCTCTGTCTCTCTCTCTACTCAACCATCCCATTCCCTTGTGTTCTTTTCCTACCTCACCTCTATGGTTCCAATTTACTTATTTTTTTTCCCAGAGGAATCCATGCATGTCTCTCTTAGGTTCTTCCTTGTTACCTAGCTGCTCAGGGGTTGTGGATTGTAGCCTGGTTATCCTTTGGTTTATGTCTTAAATCAATTTATGAGTGAGTACATAGTATGTTTGTCTTTCTGGGTCTGTAAATGTACCATTATTTTATCCATTCTTCTGTTGAGAGGCATCTATGTTGTTTCAAGATTCTGGTTTTTATAAATAATGTTCCTATAAACATAGTTAAACAAATTTCCTTGGGGTTAGAATTTGCATTCTTTGAGTACATGCCAAAGAGAGGTATTGCTGAATCATTAGATTTATTGATTCCAAGTTTACTGAGAATTTGCCATGCTAATTTCCAAAGTGGTTTTACAATTTTGCATTCCCACCATCAGTGGAGGAATGTTCCCCTTAATCCACATCCCCTCTGTCATAGCATCAGTGTTTTTGATCTTAGCCATTCTCACAGGTGTAAAACCAAATAAATTTTTAAAAGCTGCTTAGAGATAAATGGATACACATTTACACATAGATGGAGATATCTATTCTACAAGTAATCTTTCTTGTTGAATACATCTGTAATGAACAAATTGTATGTTTGTGAGAATGTGACTGAGATTTCTTTACCTACAGATGAATGTAAATATATTAATGGAAATTACTAATAGTAAAAAAGTCCTTTTCTGTCTAAAATTATATATAACATCTCTATATACATATAATTTATAATATATGTTTATAATGTTGGCATTCATTAGTGGATCCCTTTGTTTCAATTGATAAAATCATGCTGTATTAATCAATTTTTTCCATTACTATGACAAAATACACAATAAAAGAAACCTAGAAAAAGAACAATTTATTTTGGCTCACAGTTTAAAAGGAATGCTGTCTGTAGTGGAAGAAAGTCATGTGCAGGAAGCATAAGTTGGCTAGACACATTGCATATAAGTCAGAAAATTTAAAACAACAGATAATGGTGCCCAGTTTTCTTTAGCCTCAAGCTTCTCCTTTCCATTTTAACAGACATCAAGTCAATTGTACTGTATCCTGTATGACCTACCATATTTTAGCTTAAAAATAGTTTCCAAGTTCCATAGATAACTTAAAATTGGGACTGAAAGCTTGTGTGTGTGTGTGCATGTAAATATATAAATGCTATGTATTTGACCATTTAGTCTTGTTTATATATACATTATAGGGTTGATTACGTGGACTTGGATAACCAATTAGGGGGCTTATCTTGGGGAAAAGACTAAAAATCTCTTTTGGGGAATTTGTAAGTGCCTATAGTTCTTCATCTGGTGGTGAATCTTCTAACTCTCTCTTCATCTGTGAGTTTTATAGTAGATATATTGACTGGGTCTAGAGATATCACAATAAGTTGTTCTATATCTTTTATCCAGTTGTGTCTTTCTGAAATGGTCTCTGTTGTATAAAAAGAAGCTGTAATTTAAAAAGATTATTGACATAATATTTTTTATACAATATATTTTAGCATGTTCTTTTTACTTCCCAAGTCCTCCCTATCCACTCAACCAACTTTCTCTTTGTCTCTCACAAAACAAATAAATGAGTAAACAAATAAAAATAAACAAAATATGAAGGACAACAAATAATATTCAAGAAAGAACAACAAGACTAGTGCACAGAAAACATAAATCCTGCTTTTGTGTTGGCTAACTGCACATGGGCATGTGGTCTGCCTGGAGTGTGGTTTATATACCCAGACCCAACTCATTACATTGAACAAACTGCTGTTTCCCTCTATTATCAAGTATCAATTATCAATATATTTTTGTTATAGATTTTGTGCCTGCTTCTGCTTCTCTGTGCCGAGATTCTTGTCTGCCCTAAACTTGTATGAGTTTTATGTGCTAACACAGTTTGTGAGTTCATATGTGCATCAGTCTTCTTGTGAGGGAAGACATAATTTTCTTAGTGTCATACTGAACCACCAACTTACTATCTTTCTGTCTCCTCTTCTGCATAGATCCTCGAGCTTTGAGAGGAGCTGTTTGATAAAGACATCCTATTTAAGGCTGGTTGTGCCAAGGTTTCCCACACTCTACACATTGTGAACTTGAGGGTTTCTGTGTCAAATCTTATCCAACTACTGGTAGAAGTTTCTCTGATGATTGTTGAAGATGCTCTAATCTATGGATATAAAAATATGGAGTACTAGTCAGCAGTAAGAAAAAAGGATATCCTAAAATTTGCAGGCAAATGGATGAATTTGGAGAATATTCTCCTGAGTGAGGCATCACAACCCAGAAAGAGAAGCATGAATGTACTCACTCATTAGTGGACTTAAAAAAAAAGATGTCATTGTATTCAAGAGTTCAAGGCTAGAATATAACTAAATGACACAATATTTCACTTCTACATTAATGGCCTCTGGCAGCGGTGTGGGTAAGGAAGAACTGGTTTTCTTTATGAGTCTGGCCACAGGGAGTTTAATTATTCTCCAGTAAGTAAATGAGCAGCATGAATAAGCTTTTTTGTAAATGGAGAGATCATAAGAGTGAGTATGAAACTAAGAGGACTGATAACTGAGCTTGATGTACATGATGTAAAATCACCAAATAAATAAAAATATATATATAAAAAATAAGTTATTAAAATTCAAAATAAAACATAGTAAGTTATTTTATTGTTGTGTTCATAAAGCAAAATTATAGTAGCAGGTTTTCTTTTAGGGGGCCATCACCTATCTACTTTCAGGATTTGAGGCTCCTTAGCAGCATCAGGTATGGTTTTCAACTCATGAATTTGGTTTAGTTTTAAAAAGAAGTGCTTGGTTACTCCCATAGCATATGTGGTAAATTATACCAATATTTCTTGCAGAAAGAATATTGTTTTAGGTCATAGGATTTGTAGCTGTGTAACATTGATGATTACATTTCTATTTAGGTAGAGTACATAGTAACTTTGTATAATTTCATTCATTTACTTTACTTCACTAAAACATGGGTAAGGAACTGTTAATAAGAACATGGTAACATCATGAAAAAAATATATCCTCTCCAGAACCCATTAAGTATTAAAGTAAAATATAACATTTTTTAATTCGGGCCACTTCCATTTGTGTTGTGTCTTTTTGCTTCAATAAAACATGTCTTGAAACAATTTCACAGATATATACAGTGGTAGATCTTACAGGTAATGTGTCATCATCTAAATCTAGTCAGGTTGACAATGAAGATTAGCCACCACTGAGGAAAAGTATAGACAAGTGGACTAATGCTAACAATTTGCACTATATTATTTCTAAATGCTATATTGATTGGCTCTGTATTTATTTGGAATGCACAGGGAGACCCTGAGTATTAACTATTGAGTTTAGAAAATCAGCTGGGCCCTGTCAGAAGGGAGTTTGGTTCATGAGAGAATCTTTAGGTGCTAACACTCAAACTTCTCATTCCTTGTTAGGAATGTGTATTTCGAGTTAACAAAAAAGACATATAGAAAAGAATGGGATGACTGTGGTTATTAATATTATGAAAGGATTTTCAATGTGGTATTATATTACATCCTGAGTATTAGATTTTTCAGTGTGCCATGAAAATTTTCTAAATACCATCTAAAATACAGGCACAGGGTAGTATTGTCTAACTGCTAAGAAATGAGCTGATGTATAAACTCAAGAGCTTTGACAGAAGGCCAAAGTCCAAAATGAGCAGAGCCTTTCAAATTTAGTAGAAGGAATCATGGTCTGGAAGAAGACTGACATGTCACAGAAGTTGTTTCTAATCATAAATTTTCTAGATACATCCACAACAATGGATAATTTGATTCTAATACTCCTGCCAAATAAACACTACAGGATTTTGCCTCTGTAACAAAGAGATCAAATCATGTGTTTATAACCTCTAGTCAAATGTTAGTCCACAACCTTAATTTCTTAGTAGGTGAGACTGTATAACTAAACTTTTTTTAAGTTTATTTCTATGAAGATAATAAACCATTATGTTTATACACTGATAACTGATGCATAATAGATTTTCCTATATTATCCATTTAAGTAAGATAATTATTTGTAATTCTGTGCCAATTATAATGCTTTGCCTGATCTTCATTGTTTAAAGAAAAGATCTGCTGCATATGTCATTTATGATTTGTGTGAACACACTTAAACTTTAGAAGAGATTTCTTGGAAAAATGCAGAGGTGGGTCCCAAGAGCTCTTGATTAACTTCTATACCAAGTCAATTTTTTTTCAAAGTCAGCTGTACTATTGCATCCAAATTTCAAGGTGACCACCTGTCAAGAGCTTCCAGGGAGAAGAAAGCAAAATGCCTGTTTTATTTGTGTGCTTATTTTTATCATCATTTAAAATTTACCAGAGGGTATTTTAAGGTAAAATTTTAATGGGATCGTAATAGTTAGCAATGAGTAAATAATATAATTTCCCAGTTGAGGCAAGTTTCATGTTAGTGTTGATGATGAAGATAAGCCCTACCATGGAGACAGAAATTGTGAAGGAGAGATATATATGAATAGTAAAGCATGTGCTATTTTCTGGCCAGTCTAAGTTTCTCCTTTTCACAAGAATTTCATGACACTCAAATCTCAGCTAGTCATAATTAAGCTGTACAGAGAATACAACCAAGCAACAATGATTAAAAATGATCAAGTTACTGTGAGCTTTGCTTGGGCTTTACCAGCTGAAGTGATTTCTCTATTATAACCATATGTCTGATAATTCATTTGAGTCAAATGTAAAATAATTATCCATATTTGAGAGCCTGGACAGAGCAATTAGAGCAAATACGGTTGTTCTTTTGCCTTGGTCTTAAACTAAATGAAGAAACTGAAGTAATGAAAGTAACTGCTCTTCCGCTAATGAACACAGGCTCTGATAAAGCTGACATGTTTGGATTCTCAATCTCTCAGATTCACTGTCTTGACTAAGCACACAGAATGGCTAGATAGAGTGCAAATGAGAGCACTGAAGATGCTGTGCAAGTCTCAAAGGGACTAACTGGTATCCAGTATTTATCTCCTGTGTATTTCAATGAAGAAAATGGAGAAAGATTATTAGCATGGTGGGGTTCAGTGTAGATTAATTGGGCAAAACATTGTATTTGAATTTTATGAGTCACAATGTTGGCTAAGGGGGAGGTAAAAAAAGAAGTTTAGGGTAATTCTTTCTGAGCATTTGCAAGAGAGGAGGCTTTGATTTTTAGTAGTTTGTTATTTTTATTTTAGAGGGCCACACCTTCTAATGGTAGCCTAGATAAAAGTACATGGAAAAAAGGAAAATTTCCAGAAATCCCCAAATATATTCTTTGCCAGATCGGGACTACTGAGATATCTAACGTCATGGACTAGCAATATCATATGCTGGCCTGTTCAGGATGAGATAGCCATTGATGGATTACTTCAACATATCTTATAATCCAACTGAGTAAAATTACACATAAACATAGATATTATTAAATTTACTTATGGCTGAATATTTATATTTCTTTAGAGAAAACTGATTAATATTCTAAATGTTAAGTATTCTAATCTTTAATGCCCCACTGTCTGCTATAACATGAGCTTGTGTAGTCTACTTGAGAGTACTGGCTAAAATGCTACATTATCTTTAGAAATTCACTCTTGTTCTGTGAGTAAAGCTGCCAACCTCTCCCTTACATTTTGTAATATGCTGCTTACAGATGCATTAGCAAAATTGTAAATCTAGGAAAGAAAGCCTTGCTATAGAAAGGTCACTGTATGTCAGAAATGATGACCTGTGGAGGCTGGAGCTACAGATTGGAAAGTGATCTAGGAAGGCACAGGATGCTGTGGCTTGTTCAGTACATTCAAACTTTTGAAAACCTGTCTAAAGCTTGAGTGAGTTGGAACTTCTGGCAAATAATAGATTAATGAACACCCCTAAGGGGATGGGTAGTTCTAATTCTTGAGTTCTTCTTTTTCACAAATTGATTTGTTTATATCTTACATAGCTTTTAAAAATATATCTTTGTTATAATTTTTACATAATCACTATTGTTTAAAGAAAGGCCTGCCATTCTTATCCAAATTTGCCTTGAGAGGCAAATTATTTCTTAAGAAAAAGAAAAGTGCTTAAGTCATCATTAAATATTTATTTGTGTGTGTGTGTGTGTATGTGTGTGTGTGTGTGTATGTGTGTGTATGTGTGTACCTCTGTGTGTCTTTTGACTATATGCCACATATGTGAATGTTCATAGAAGCCATAATCTTATGTTATATCTCTTTGAGTTTAGTTGCATGTAGTTATGAGGTACCCAAGGTAGGTGCCAGAAAAAGAACTCTGGGGCTCCTGAAGAGCAGAATTCTTAACCCCCAGTCCATATCTTCTGCCCACAGTTTATTAGTCCTAAGAAGTACTTTAAGTGCTCCTTGTAAAATCAGTGGTATACTTTGCTATCTAAACCAATGTAAGTAATAGTTACAAGAAGTGCCTTGTGGTCACAGTCATTCATGATATTGTTCTGACAGCTCTAGAGACAGGGATAAAGAGTGTTTCTCTGCAGGAGAATGGTTACTGATTGTCTTCTCTAAGAGTGTTTCTGGTTATCTTGTCTCCCTTAACAGTCTCAATCTCAGGAAGTATGTCCGAGTAAGAACTTAAAATTTTTGATAATGATGATTGCTCTGAAGTCATCAGTAGCTAGCCTCTGGGAATGAGCATCAGAAAGTATTCTGTACGGTGACTGGAAAGTTTCAATTATATTAGGTTTTGTAATATGCTACTAGGACCATTGCAGATTTTAAAGCACTTACTTGGCTTGCTATTTAGAATAAGGGTTAAAGATTTAATTTTAAAGGCAAGACAGCTATTGTTGCTTCCTTACAGGTAAACACACTAAACTATTAAAGAGTATCTCAAGTACAAGTAGAGACAAAGATGATATTGAAACAAAGGACATTTGACTTCTAGTTCAAGACAGTCTAACAGTACAGCATTGGAGGCCAAATAAATGTATATGTTTACAACAGACTTGATAAATCCTTAGATGTCAGATCCACAGCAGATTACTAAAGGTCATCAGGTGTTCTTAATACACATCTCCTGCTTCTTCAGGCTAATGTCATGGAGGGTAGCCATGCAAGCCCCTATAAAACCCTTTGCTATCACTGTTGGAAACAGAATCCTGGACTCCAGGACCATTGGCCTGCCCCAGTGATTCATTTCTCAAGTCCTTATCTTTTGGATACAGAAGCATATTACTAGGGAGTGTGAAGGGGAAGTCGACTTTAATCTTAATTGACTGCAAAACATTATTTATTAAATGATCTCTCTCTGTAAAATACCACTACCAAAGAAGCCAGGAATCCTAGGGCAGAGCAAAGGTTATTAGAAAAGTCATGCTTGCAATAACTATCACTTGTATCACTCTGAATTTGCCATCACAACACAGATGCAATTCTAAACAGACCATAACCGATTACAGAAGGTGCGATCTGCTGCTCCACATCTGCTTGATTTGCATGTCAGGATAGGACAAGGTTGTATCTGAGAATTATTTGAGGTTTTCATTTTGTTGCTGATTTGTTCCTTTGATGCTAGAATAAACATAATCTTTTTTCTCAAATCAATCTGTTTATGGAAATAGCTCAATGAAATGTGTAGGTATAGCACATGTGGCCTCTGTAATACATGTTTGATTAATCAACATTTAATTTTTCCATGACTATATCACAGTTAAACAGTTGTCTCACTATTTAAGAAATTATCCATTTGTATGAAAGTAATTATGGATTTCAAGTCTCTCTTCTCTGTTAAGGGATCTGTATCTTTTTGTTGGCTAGTATAACATAATACTGCCTATCTTCATTAGTTAGCAATATATAGTGGTGAGTATATACACTCCATTATTCTAAACCTACATTAAGGATAGCTTATAACTTAATATAATAAAAGATATTAGGCACATGGTATGTTATAAACTGAATAAGTAACCTGGGCAGTATGGACATATTTGTTGCTAGATTGAATCCACATAAAGGCTACCTTGATTTATGTGTTATTTTGCCTGTCATGAACAGAAAGCTTAGAAATAAACTGTGGAGAGGAAACAAACATGTATGGTACATGGTGGATGTGAGTTTAAACACTGGCTACTGTGTTTGGGAGAGGAGAAGCTTTATTGATTTTACATTAATTTCTTGTTTTTCATGATGATGAAAAAAAATGATGTGAATTAATCTCAGTGGCTTTTGTATGAAGTACATGATGTGTTCAGCAATCTGTACTTACCTTCCATCCCTAGGAGACAATCAAAAGCAAAACAGTATCTTGTAATGTTTTGAGAGTCTTACACAACCCTAGATAATAACTTTAAGGACATCTCTTGGTGCCTGATGTTAGTGGTTTTCTAGACTATCTTTGGATCTTGAGGTGAAGCATTGTGAGCCCAGACTGGAAAATTTTTGCCATATATGTATATTTATACAATAACTTGCATGTATTTTAGGTAGTTTGTAGTATAATCCTTACGAATTTTTCAGGCATCTGTGCTGTCATTTTATCCTCCTTCTTTCTTTTCTATTTATCTCCATCACCTTTCCTAGTTAGAGGCCACCATATCATTCTTATTTCTCCATAAGATAATTTGTTTCATCTTATTGCTGCTACATATCTCATCGCAGCAGTACATTCGTTTTATTTTCCTGGTTTATGTATTTTATACAGGATATAGACTCACATCTGAAGATTTGGATCTAGGAACCTCAGATAAGAGAAAACATGTAATGTCTGTCTATCTGGGTCTGGGATACCTCATTCAATATGATCTCTTATAGTTCTACCCACTTACCTGGAAAATGTGTGATTTCATTTTCCTTTACTGCTGATTATAATTCAGCAGCATAAATGTACCACATTTCTGTTACCCATTTCTTAGTTGAAGCACTAAAGGAATTGACTAGAAAGACTTCTTCTTGAGGACTAGATTTTATGGTAGCAGAAGGTACTGTTCAGGCTTCAAAAAGAGAGAAGCAACAAATAGTCCTAACCAGTTATGACATCTATGAACTATAATGACCAGCAATGTACAATAACCCTAAGGGTATAATCATTGTATATATTCCTTGGTGATAATCAATAGCTCACTATTTAGACTTAAGACCCTCTCAACAAGAGAGGAATCATGTGTGCTACAAGAAACTTAGATAACTATTGCCAGATAGTGACATTATGGACCTTCAAGGGAACCTACAATCTTCACTTTACTAAACCAGTGTAATTTCTAACTACATTCTAAATTTTTGTTCTTATACTCACTGATAAGTGTCATCTTCACTCATCATCAAGAAAAGTTCTCTTTGCAACAAAGACTTTTACAGAAAGTGGCAGATGATCAAAATGCAGAGCTGTGGAGACCAGTCCCAACTAATACCTGTGCAAAACACCTTATAACCTAAGGCTTAGAGATCACTTTGAAAGGGTGCAGAAAGACTGTAAAAAACCAGGGGATTAGGGTTTTTTTTTGTGAAACTTTGTCTCATCATAATGTCAGAAGATACAACCATAAAGTCTCACCGACATGATTGCCTCAAAATGAGCTGAACAAGTGCGCAAACAGTAGATATGATAGCATGGATAGTGGGAGGAACAGGAGGAGGATTGGAGAAGTTCAGGAAACTCAACCCTACAAAAACAGCCAGAGGTAACTAAGAAATGCCGAGAGTTGGAGAAATAGTCATCTCCAGGGAAGAACATCCAACCCTGAACAGTCAGACCTGAAAACGTACGTACATATAACATTATACATAGATTAATGACATATGTAAGGATTTTTTCAATTGATCACAAAGGATGATATTCCAAGACACTTGGTACAGTAGAGCTCCATGTAATTAAGTTCATTAAACCAGCTGACGGTGGCACCTCTGGTACAAAGCAAGGACTGGGAAGAATAAGGCCTGCTACACCTAGATTGAGTAACAATTTGAAAAATATATGTAGATGTCTGAGACTAACCCTGATGGGTCCTCTAGCTGCTTTATTCTCTGATATTGTTTCTCTGATTATGGAAGCATTTTAGTACTCAATAAAATGCAATATAGAAAGCTCTTATGTTGTAGTGGTCTTAAGAAGAAATGTTGTCTTATAGTACTGTGATATTAGTTAAAAAGTGAGAATATCAGGTCTTTCATGATTGATTGGTTGAACAAAAGGTAAGCATATTACTGCATGTAAAAATATATAAAATTACTCTGTCTAATATGGTTTGTTTCTGGAGAGACTAGAACAATATTAGAGCTGAAAGAAACACACTAAAGCCTAACTTAGTAGTATTTTATTTAACTCTGTCTAATCCATAAACAGTATTTTGAAAACCTGTTTGTAAATAATCTTGCATCATTAGATTTCCTCCATGAATCTACAATTCACATTATTTTAATTTTTATTTAATGAACCAATAGGAAGAAACAAACTAAAAATATTTAGTCCAACAAAATAATTGTATTGCATACAATTAAGCAATTGGTTAAGATTTTAAATTAGTAGTTTTGATATTCAAATGTAATTCTAAATATATAGTTATATAATCATATATTACATATAAATATGAAATTAAAATTGTTTACTTGACACTATACTTTAGCTTTAAAATTGTGTACATATTTTTAAGAGAAATTTCTTGCATGGGAGAATAATTTGGCTCCAATAAGATATGAAATGAAAATCTCAGTGCCAAGTATAGGAAACCTTTTATGTATCATTAATCAGTTATTAGAGACACAAAACAACTAGGCTATTGTTATTATTCTTGATTGCCTGTCATAACTACATTGTACGTTCTTGTTTCTGGAGACATGACATACTTGGGCTGCAGAACACAGAAAAGCCAAATTGGACACACATGGAAATGTCCTGCTGGCTAGTGTATATATTGCAGGAAGTGTTATACATAACACACACTTCGTCTTTAATGCTTTCTTTGTTTTTCCTTAAGTTGGAGTGAGATTTAAATGACTTAACCACCAATAAAATAATGTTCAGCATCTGTCTAAAAGGAGAACCACATGCTTTCCAACTGGTCTATGCTGTCTCTGAGCTTGAGGTGAACTGAATTGCTTATATGAATCCATGCATATTTATCTAGTTAAAGAGCTTTGATGTAGGGCTTTAAATAATGAGTCAGGAACTATGCCTAACTCTTAAGATTTCTGTGAGTAAAACAAAGTACTACAGCAGCATGCATTTTTAAAATGAAGTTTTATTCTCCTTTTATCATTGGAATATTCATCTTGCCCTTGAAACAGGTGGATCAGGGATAAGTTGTAACAAACTCTTCTAGAGAAGGTGCTCTTTCTCTAACAATAGTGCTATTCAACACTGGGAATAGAAGGAAATGATGGAGACAAATAGGACACTCCAGAAATACACACAGTTTAGGGTTTCATGATCTATGCTATGCTGAAAATGACTGCCAAGAATACTGCAGCCTATTGTCTTAGGATCATCTGGAGATGCCAAGCGGTGGGATGAGATCTACAGACACAGAACTGTGGTGAACAAATCACTAGAAGGTGTACACATTCATGTCAACAGTGAATAAATGCACTTAAACCATTTTTGTGAAAGTTGGATATTTACAGGGATTTCTAGCAGCATTACCAATACTCTGCATTAAATACTTCTATTCTAGTTTGATCCATTCCATTTTCACAACTCAGTGAAAATCAAACCTTGTGTCCTTATGTGGGGCATGAATTTCTTGAGAACTTACTTTCCTTGTGGCTCCTCTTTCCATTCATAATAATGGGGTTTAAAGACACATTTTACTGCTTTGTAGTTATAGAAACTCTTTCACAGTCTTTCTCTGAAGATTCTTTGAAAATCAAAAGGAAGTTTCAGTAAGCAAACATAGCTTGGGGTGAATGATAATGCTCATCATGGCAACAACTGACAACCCACAACCCTCGAACAGCTAGGTAACAGGAGGAACTTAAGGTAGACATCCATGAATACCCTGGGAAGAGAAAATAGAGAAGATCTGAGCAAATTGGGATCATTACAGAGAGCGAGCAAGGGGAGGTGGGAACAAATCATGAGAGAAGGAGATGATTGAGTGAGAGGAGCAACAGAGAGGGAGAACAAAGAAATGGATATCTTCATAGAGGGAGCCAATGTGAGTTTAGAAAGAAACCTGGAGTTAAAGAAACTGCCAAGAACCCAGAAGATGTCCCAGCTAGGACTTCAAGGAATAATGAAGAGAATGCCTAACATGACTTCCCCTGACCACCCTAATTGTCATTATAGAACCTCCATCCAGCTATGAATAGAGGCAGAAGCAGAGATCCATATGTATGCACTAGGTCGAGCTCCTGGTCTAGCTGAAGAGAGAGAGGAGAGAGTATATGAGCAAAGGGATCATGTAGTGGATTATGTGTTATATTTTAAATAATTGTCCTGCCTATGGGTTTAATAAAAGCTGATTGCCCAAAAGGTAGTCAGGAAGTATGGACAGGGCTACCAGAGTAAGAATATTGAGTACAGGAAGAACAGAGGCAGATGCCAGACACAGAGCCACCAGATAGATGCCACAGAATTGCCAGTGAAGACAGATGCCAGACACACACCAGGCAGAGCTGCCACACACGCCACAGAGATGCAATGGTAACATGACAATGAGACAGTAGTAGACCCAAAGGAAAGAAGCTGAAATGCTGCTCTGAGAAAAGGTATTGAGCTACATGACTGAAGATGGGTTAGGTTAAAAGCAAGAGCTAGCTAGCAATATGCCCTAGGTCAATCAGCATAAAAATAATATAAACCTGTGTGTGATTATTTGGGCCTATGCAGCAGTGAGGCAGAGAGTGGGTCGAAACCTCTGGTCCAAGCCTGGAATGACCGGGCCAGAACCTATTAGAACAGGATCAGGATCATGGGTAGGAGATGCACAGAGACAACTGACCTGAGCTATTATTGGTAGCCCAGTGACACTGAAATAATTGCTGAGAAACCTTCATGGAAAGGAACTAAACCCTCCAAAGGCTGACAACTATCAAATGGTATGAGCAGTTTGTGGACCCTCTTGTAGTAGGACCAGAGTTTACTCCCGATGCATAAACCGCCATCTCAGAGCCCATTCCCTACAGAGGAACAACTTATTCAGACTTGATATTGGGAAGTAGGTCATCTGATATGCCAGACTAAACTGACTAACCTTGGGATTTTTTGCTGTCCTTGGGGAATTGGTGGAGGGAGGCCAGGGGAGGACTGGGATGAGGGAAGGGATGGGGAGCAGAAGTAGATATGGAAAAAAACCTTTTTAAAATAAAAAACCCAGTTTTTTCTTAATTAAATTTTATTATATCACTGCCCTTCTTTCTCGTCCTTCTCTCTCATGACACCCAATCCTTCTTCTATTTTGGCTATTTTTACTTGGTTATTATTGTTTTATATATACAAGTGCAGATGTACATATTAATATATATGCATATATTTATATAGACACTAAATGTACATATATATATCACTAAGTCCATTTGTGTTGTGGGTATACAGTTTCAGGGCCTATGACCTTTTATTAGATAATTGAGTTCAACTTGGCAAGGCTAGCTCTCCCTTTCTCAGCAGTTAACTTACCCGTTCTCTTTATCTAGGGATGAAACTGACATAGTTTTACCCTTTCAAGTTAACATGTCTATTCTAGGCCCGCATATCTTTTGATTCTGTCATTGTTCAGGTCTTGTTTAATCAGCCAGTTCTAGGAGATACAGTATCCTAATAGACTTGATGGTTTTCCAGCTCAAACAACTTTTCAATGTTCTCTGAGCATTGTATGTAGGAGCTATTGTTGAAGCTCAGATTTCTATGGTCTGAAATCATGCCTGGCAGAGATCTAGCCAGCTACCTGGGGTTATGGAGGACATGGTTCTTAGAAAAGAACATACTACCACCACTAGACAAGCAAACTTCCAAATTACACTCTAAAACTTACCCAGATACCCGGAGAAAGTGTAGCTCTCACTCCTTCTCAAAAGATACTCTATTTCCAATAGAGAACATTTAAGAAAATTACAACTGAACACAAAGAAGAATCCTGAAGATTTATGGGCTACAAAGTTCCCAGAGAATGGGGATTACTTAGTTTACAGAGAAATTTCAATATTCAAAAATCATTATGAAAAATATACTTGTATTATGTACTCCATGTAAAATACTGATGAGCACTACTTACACAAGAATGGCCCAAAACGAAAGTTCTATCTGGTATGTGGGGCCTCCTTTATAGTGTGTAGGTTGAAAGAGATGCTGCCTTTGAGGTGCTATTTATGACCTAGAGGCAAAGTTGTGCCACTTGTTGGGTTTTTAGCATGTGATTAAAAACCACACCACTGATGAGTTTATTAAACCGGGAAGCAGGGAGCGGGGAGCATTCAAGAGAAGTAGAAGTGGAAGAGACTAGCCTCCACGTGGGCATTTTCTTTTAAGAGATCGGGTGGGCCCAGATCTACATAGCCATGCCTGGACTCGCTCATTCTGCCGCTGCAGCAGGTGCATGCCAGCACCAGTGAAGTTTCATTCAGTGGCTTCAGATTCCATGATAGTCTCTTGAGTTTAAGTTCACTAAAATTCAATTACTACCAACTTTCATTGTTTTAAATCACAATGTGCCTTTTTCTCTTTCTACATTTTCTGAACACTGATCAAGCAATACATTCTCTTGAAGAGCTATTTTTAGATGCTGGAATACTACATAGTTTTAGACTGAGATCAAAATATTCAGGCAGCACATCAGGGTCCCCAGAGCTTTCTGCACCTGAAAAGAAGTAAAGGAAAATCCAAACACTTTATTAGCAACTGTACACTCTACTTGGAAGGCATAGTCTTAGCCTGCTGTGTTCCCATCACTTAGTCTTCCCTCCTCCAGGGAGACACTCAAACCCAAGCTCATCAGGGCTGCAAAGAATTCTGTGAAGGAACAAAGCATCTGTGGTTAATGAACTGGTCTAGCAGGACTACCTTGCTAATGGGAAGCTGGTCTTCTAATACTCAGGTGAAATGTGCTGCCTGTCCTTTCAGACCCCTACTTTTCAATTTGTTTTTAAGCAGGAGAAGGAAAGTCTGCTGTTAGAACCACTATAATTGTGTAACATTAGATTTGACCCAAATATTCTACAATTAGCAAGAATTCCACAATGAGCATGTATGTTTCCCCATTTTTCTTGGCTCGGGGTGCTTTTACTCCCTTCAAATTATTTATGTCTGAAAGGAGAAATAAAGAAGGTATTGTGAATGATATGGCATAATGAGATATTTAGTACTTTACCTATAGAAGGAAATATGTACCTTTGGTTTTATTGAAAAGAACTAAACAAGACCCAGTTTACCTCTTTATGCTTTCTATTAAAATGTATTTATTACACTGTATAATTAGCCTCATCTTGGTTCTGCCATTGATGTCTATTGTAATGTTTACATCAACTAGTTCTTTAATGGAAGACTAACAGACTCTACTTGGACTATATGATGCATGCCCCTTTGATATCACTCTATAATTTGTACCTTCGTTATAAATGTTTCATCTCTATACCTATCATTTTTTACCTTTATAAAGCTTCATATTTCTTGTTTTTGTTAGTTTGTTTCTTTACTGAGTTGTCCTTCCAATATCTAGTAAAAGGTTATATGATAACAAACCAAACTGGAACGGTCACAGCCTGCATCATGATCAGTATAGGGATCTCAGATTCTACCCTTCCTGACTTGGGAACCTCAATATGCTTCTAATTTACATAACAGTTTCTTCTTCTCAGTGGAGATAACATTCTAGATACCTAGTAGATGCCTGAAATCATGGATAGCCTTTTGCTGTTATGTATGCTGTTTTGTATTTTCTTTACGTACATGTGCTAAAGTTTAATTATTTTGAATTATTTACAGTAAGAGATTAGAATATTAAATGATAAAATTTAACAATTCTAACCAATTACTATAATAAACATTATGGCAATTTTTTTCTTTTTTTTTTGCTTTTGATGTCAGTTTGACTGAAGTTAGAATCAATTATACTGCCAGTTGCTGTGCACTTCTGTGAGGGTCTTTCATGATCAAATTATTTAAAGAAAAAAGGCCACCCAAAATTTAAGTGGCATCTTCTGGTGGTCACGCAGACAAAAGGACATGGAAGAAGGAAACCATACATTTTGCCTGCTGGCCTTCACTCATGCTGCTAAGTTCATGTATCATGTTGCTATGACACTCACTCACAGTTATAACCATCTTTCTTAACCAGGCAACAGACTGAAGTTCAGCAGCTCTCCAAGAACCCTTTAGGTCTTCAGTGCGAGATTGGAACTGCTGATACATCTAACCCTGTAGCCTAATTTTACTTGATTTTTTAAATTTTTTTCATTGTTAAATATCTTTCATTACTAATTCCCATTTGGACCAAGTTAAAGTTGAATTTTTTTACATAGAGAAGACTCACTTTGCTTTAAATAATTTACTTAATATACTCACAATATGTCATAATATTCCACTTTTGTGTTGTAAGCAAATGGTAAACCAGATTTGAAATAGTTAACAGATATGTCAAATAAGTAATTATAATATGTAAATTCCCAAGTAATCTCTATTGATAAAATATAAGAATTTTAAATAAAACAGAGAAAGAGGAAAGAGTAATAAAGCTTTGATCAATTATAATTAACAATGTGAAAACGCTAACGTTTTATAACATTCAAAAAAGAGTAAATTTGGTTTATATGCAACATGATTTTAGAACTCTAAATGATGGCAATTGATGCATATAGAATGTAATGAAAATGGCAGACATTTTATTAAGATGGAGGAATCCCACTGTAAACTCTGAAGTTAATGGCCAAATAAGCACCTCTCCTGGACTTTTCTGTAGTTCAGCAGTGGACTAATTTCCATTCTTTATTTCTGGGATTTACAGGCTCAGTAGAGACAGAGAGAGTTGATGTATACAGAGCTGTCTAAGCACAGAGGCAGATGAACTAGAGGGCCATTCCATTAACTCCAATTCAGTGTAATAGAAGTTTTTAGCCAGTGATTTTTAGAGATTAGTCCTGAGGAGGTTTCAAACTGAAGTGTCTTATTCTCCTATAATTCATTTATTGTTAGGAGAATCATGGTGGCTAAACTATACTTTCATTTTCAATTATTCACCACCCTTTTTAGTGAGCATAATATTTCTCTTTAAGCTATAATCGCTCCTACCACATCCTGAAGAGGGCATTCTTCTTCACAAGTAGAATCATTGAAAGGCTTCTTATTCTTGGATTTACCTTGATAAATGATCAGACTTTTCCTCCAATTAGTATTCCCAATGCAGAGTCTAAGAAGAAAGCCACAGGCTGGTTTTGGCAGAGTGGAGACACTTTTCTTAATCTTTTGACTAGTCTTCTTGCTCATGTGCTTTTCTCATTTTGAGTGCTCAGTCTAGGTAATTTGGCATAGTCTTGCAGATTACTGGTATTGATAAGCATCTAGTTCCAATCCAAAGGACTTAACAACCTGTCAAAAGACACATTGGTTTAGGGTACTTCAGAGTTTGTGCTTAGTACATGTGTGATTTTAATCTCCTGTTTCACTAGAAACATTTCATTGGTCATAAAAGTAAACACAATAACAACAACAAATACAACTGCCACCCTAAGGCAGATCCTGTCTAATAAATTGTGGCTAAATGTATCACAGGTGAAAGCACTAGGGACTGAAGACCTGGAGGTTATATACTTTTTCATATAGCTGAATCCTGCTTATTTGGGGGTCCTGATAGCATAAAGGAATTTGTTAATTGCATGCAACATGCAGAACAAACAGTACTTTTTTCCCTGAAGTCCAAAGGGACTGTACAATGATAGCAATAAATTAACAAAGCAAGTGGTTTTTATTTGAATGAGATTCATTTGTTTTTCACAATTTCAGTTAGAGAGAAGCAAACAAAACTTGAAATAGATACTATAGAGGTGCCTTACCAGTTAAAATGTCACATCAGTGAGCAGGAGGTGTATCCCTGGGAAGCAGACCTCAGAGGAGAGTTCCTGATGGAGAGGGTTTGACTCACACTGTTTCTGTATTTCACCACACAGGATGTGTCAACAAAGCTGTGACAATGAACTGGTAAAGAGAATTCGTGTAAAACACCCTTCCACTTAAGTTTATTTCTCTTACAAATGCATTGTTAACCTCATTTTTAATAAACTCTTCAGCTTTTGAAAAGAGAAATTATAAAATCAAGTAATCATTATATAATAAAATCGACTCACTGCAATCTATGTCATCATAGATCTAAAAAATGAACTCAGCAGATTTTATTGAAATTAGTGTGAATTTTATATTTTATTTTTCAGCTAATATATTGCTCTTGTTATAAGGTCAACTTTTTCCTTCTGTCGACAATGTCACTTAGAGAGAATAAGCATTCATAGTCAGGACTTCGAGGTCCCATGAGCTGTGCAAACATCAAAGACATTTCAGACATGTTTGATGTTTTCTTCCTACAAAGGCATAAAATTGGACTGTTTCTATTTAGAAGGGTTATAGACTTATAGGATCTAGTTTACTTTAAACAAAAGAAAATGTTAAATCTTTTATGACAGTGAATAGAGTCTAGCTTGATGTTGGTTTTATGTAAAGAAAATATACTTCAAATATTAGTGTGTGTTTGTGTGTTTGTGAATTGTCTCTAAACATTTACATGACAGTTTCAGATTGAAGATCTTTGTACCGTGTCATGATCTCTAAAACTTGCTGAAAGTTTAAATTTGATACTTTCCTTGGGGACAGTTGACAAAGCTGTCTGATAGTCAGAAAGCAGAAAGTTAGTTATCTTTTCATTGCATCCCTAGTGTGAATGATGATTTTCTTTAGGTCTTTGTATGAGAAACAGTGTGTTTCTGTTTGGTATTCCTTTCCCCATCCAGAGAAGTCCCGCCCTTTCCTTATCTGCATCTCCCCTTCTCATTTGTCTTCATGACCCTTTTCATCAAATGATACATTAGGTGTTTATCTTTCTGCGCAGCACCCACACATTAAAATGAATGATCAGAAGAGCAAGGACTTCTG
Source organism: Sigmodon hispidus (assembly GCA_004025045.1). Lineage (NCBI taxonomy): Eukaryota > Metazoa > Chordata > Mammalia > Rodentia > Cricetidae > Sigmodon > Sigmodon hispidus. The sequence goes on along the minus strand of PVIH01003159.1, from coordinate 59,545 downwards.
TGTTTTATTCATTTATATCCCCAGTACCTCTACTGGGGCTCAGCACACTCGAATTCAATAAACATTTTTTTTCATTGAATTAATAAACTTGGAGAGTAAATGAGGCCAGTCACCTGCTCAGATATTGTCTCAAGTCATCTTTTATTATGACTGTAGTAGTCTCACTGGGGTTTCTAAGAGGTGATTTGAGCTATTTGGTTCTACTTGAATGCATTTTATGAGGGAAAATATAAGGTACAGTGGTGCCTGAGAAATCTGTGAAGTCCTGAATATTAAGATATTTCTAAAATAACAGTCTATTTTTGTAACATTTTTATTTTTTCTTGCACCAGGAAAATATGCACTTACACACATGCATATATAAGAATATATTACACAAATATTATCCTAAAATTTTAATGCTGAATTATTTGTTAACTAAATTCATAGTCATTTTCTTTTTTAAACCTATCTAGTATTTATTTCTCCTACCCTTTCATTCTTGCACAAACTGAACTTTTAATACTATATGTTAAATTGATCTAATATGAAATCCAGTTTAATTATTAAATTTAGTTCAATATTTAATTTGGTTTAATAAAAGTGATCTTGCATGTAATATATGTATTTAATTGATATATTTAGGACAGGGCAATTTTGAATAGGTTAAATATTTAATGTAGAGTAATTTTTTAAATTATTCAAGATTAAAAATAGAATAGATCTATGTTATCAAAGTAGTATGCAGATAAATGTCATGATTTAATAAATTCCTGTTCACATTTGTGAGCTGAGATTACTTATGATCACCAGTCTATCTTTGTCTACAGCCTATGAACCTATTTTATTACAATGAAAGAAATTAAATATCTTCAACATCATATAATTTTTTTTCTCTTTGAGGGATATAATGCCAAACCCATTTTACCTTTTTTTCTACTTTTCTTACTTATTCTGATACTTTTACTATATTGTGACTATTAGTGTGTCTTCCTTGCACAGTAGATTTAAGATGGCCTACTAACTACTTTCTCCTATTTCTAAATAGCACTACTATCCCAGAATGATGGGTGTCAATTTCCTAGCCACAGCTGACACTATTCGTACATAAATGTTCTTCTCTAAGCCAAAAGATAGCAATTGGTTGCTTTAAGGTTATTGTTAATTCCTTTTCTTTTTTCATCTTCCTATTTCTTAAGCTCGCTTTTTCCCCCTTGTTCTCAAATAATAGGTCAACCTTCATCATGACCATTTTCTGTGTGACTGATTGTCTCTTGAACTGTAGCCACTGCCAGTTTCTTCTCCTACAGAATGCATAAGCAGATGATAGCTGTAGTTATTCAAATGCTTAGGTATATAAATTCATTTTCAGGCACAAGTGGTGGACAGGACACCTAGACATAGGCGATATAATTCATAAGCTTTGATCTTTTGCTTAAGTCAGCTTACATTAACTATTATATCTCCTTCCAAAATTATGTGTTTAGATCTGTAAAGCACACATGGCTTTGCTCTAAATAGTATTGATATTTAGAAAAATATCTGATCAGTTGTTATAAATATTATTTCTTTATTGGCTTGATTGAATGGTAAGAAAGCTGAGAAGTAAGGAATATTGCCTCCAGGAATAATAATGGATTTGTGGAACCTCAGTGACCCCCAGGAGTTCAGAGAAGCACTCAGTTTGTGGCCAACAATAAGCTGGTTTATTCATCTATTGGCCACAAGAAATGCATGCTGCTAAAAACCTAGAAAACAGGGATAGAATTCTTTCCTGGTATCCAGATAAGAATGTAAATCAAGTGATATCTTTGACCTAGTTACACTCTGAAGTAAATTGTACAGTTGTAATCTGCCTAAACTACTGACCCACAGAAAGTCTGACTTGCTTTAATCTATTTGAAAACAAACATTTATATTTAATTGGATTTCTTGCTGCATGTTAGAGTACATTTTCTCTTTCTAACATGGTAGGCTCTCTCATATCTCATTGCCTGGTTGTTATAGGTTTCCTCAATGAGTTTCAGAAACTAACAGAAATATTCCACTTATCTCATACTAGGCCGTAAAAGTAACAGATATGCACAAACAAACTAACCATCTAAACTGGAACTTTGGCTTGCTTAAACTTGTGAGTGCAAGACTTCTGCAGGTAACCATGGTATTATGAGTTTAAGAGTACAAGTGCCACATAATGTACAGAGAAAGCATTTTATAGCATCCCACTCATCATCTGGCTATTTCTACCATCTCTTAAATGATGTTCTCCAAGCTGCATAGGAAGGTGGTTAATGTAGTTATCTTGTTTATGATTGAGCACATATAATATAAGCTTTGACTACTTGTGATCTTTGCATTAACCATTATCCTCTGGGTGTACAGGGGCACCTGTCAACCAAGGTTGACTGCAACTAAAATATATAAATATGACACAAATATTTGGAAGGCAGTTTGACAACAATAGTACATTTCTTATAAAGCCTATGTCATCTGCACACATGGAGGTTTTCTTTCTTTCTTCATTTTCTAAATCAAAGTTACAGCATAAGGCATAAAATTCTTTCCTGTGGATCAAGCCAAAAACATAATTAGAAAGCTGTTGGTTGCTACAGAATTGTTGTTCCACTATTGCATCAGTAAGTAGATCTTGCCTGATGAGTTGGTATTACAGCATGCATAGCAGTGTTTTGTAGGGAAATTGGAGACTTTTTCCACCAGTAGCCTACACAGAAACTTCTGACACTGTGACAGTTGACCACTAGGAGGAAGTTCCACAGTCAGTTTGAAAATGGTTTCTCTAACCCTATAACTAACATTTGTTACTTATTCAGCAATGTGGTTGTGCCATCTTCCTATGACCAAAAATCAAGAGCACTATGAACAACCTGTGTGATTTTGGAGGCTTCTTGACCAGTAACTCACATGGAGAGTAGCCATGTCCAGAACTGGGTACTGTGTTTAATAACACATACATCCTAATAGTATCACTCTTATAAATGCAGAAACCTATCTAACCTTTTTCTAAGCATCTATTTTTGATTAGTTCCTGAAGTAGTTGGATTTTATAAGGCTTCTGTGTGCAGCCTTAGTTTGATAGCCCTAGCCCTCCTTCTTGTCTCCCCTATATTCCACCAAGTTTTCACTTAAACATTTAAAATCCAATATCACATCTACTTATTTTATAGCACAGATATTATACAGTAGCTTTTCTTACTAGCATTTCTTCCCTCTCAATATCAATGTCCCCATGTCCCCTTTTGGCTTCATGACCGCTGCAGATCCTTCAAAATAAGGATACAAATCTAAAAAGAATTGAATATAGGATCAACATATGAGAGGGAGATGTGGACATTTCTAGCTGTGCTTATGTTGTCTCATCCAATGCAATATTTCCCAGTCTTATTCATTTTCCTAAAATTTTTATTTTTCTTCATTGCTGAAAAAAATTCTGTTGTAACATTGCTGTATTTTCATCATATATTCATATTTTATAGTTATTGTGGACACAGCATCAGTGAAGATAGCTGTGTAAGTATTTCTGAAGTACTATGATGATACTGAATCCTTTGCCAAGGAGTAGCAAAACTGAGTTCTATGGTTTTGAGAAACCTCCATGCTGATTTCTACAGTGGGTGCACCAATTTATACTCCCACCAACAGTGGATAAATATCCTTTCTCCATACCTGAGCATTTCTTGGCGTTTGTTTTCTTCATGATATCTATTCTGACTGGGATGAGAATCTGAAAATAGTTTCAGTTTTCATTTCCTTGACAGCTAAGATGTTGAACACTTTACAATGTTTACTATTCATTTGTGTTTCTTCTTCTGAAGACCCTCTCTGCAGGTGCACAGCCTACTCTGCTGATTGGGTTTATTTTACTTTATGTTTTTATGTTGAGCTCTTTTAGGTCCTTACATATTCTAAATATGAATCTGTCAATTGTGTAGTTAGCAATATTTTTCTCCAATTCTGCTGGCTACTGTTTACACCATTGATTGTTTTCTTTGCTTTACAAAAGCGTTTTAATTCCATGAGATTTCATTTATTATTGGCATTACTTTTTGAATAATCCTTTCTAGAAAGTCCTTACCAATGCCTACAAGTTTAGCAGCTTATTGTTCTTTTTCTTCTATCATTTTTACACTCTCAGGTATTATGTTCTGGTTAGGGTTAGGGTTAGGGTAAGAGAACAAAAGCAAAATCATCCTGACACATAACATGCAAAATTTGAATTAAATAATAGAAAAGGAGAAATAAGAACAACATTTTTTTTGCTGGAACTGAGTCACTGAGTTAGAGCTGAAAGTTTTTCTGTTTCTAGTAGGTTCCCTGTGGTGCTATTACAGAGGAGAAAGTCCTGTGGTCTCTGTAGTCTCTGGTTCTTGGGGTTGCAGCCTGCAGTGGAAGTAGATGCTGCAATTTCTTTCTAGGTCATTTTCTAGGGCCTAGGGAAGCGGGTGCAGCAGATGCTACATTCCACCATAGCCTCTGCTGGTGCTGCAGCTTTGCAGTGTGGCACAGCATGGTCCTTGCAGTATTTGCCATTGTCTCCTGGGCAGCTTTGTTTGACAGGCCTGCAGAGCACAGAGTGCAGCCAGCTTCCAGCTTCCCACCCAAGGTCTCAATATAGCTATTTTTAAGTTTGTATTCATTTGTGGAAAATCCTTTCACTTCAGAAAGTTCTATGGTATTTTTTTTAAAGTATACTTATTAAAGTTTAATAAACATTAAATAATAAGAACAAATTATGAACTGCCCTATAAATACTAACATAAGCCATGAAAGCAGTTCACATCAACTTAGCTTTGTAAGCCTCTTCATTTGCTTCTATTTCTCCTTTTCTGGAATCATGTGTCCTTTGAGAATGGGATTCTCTACCCTCCTATTTAATCATACCCTCTGTGATTCCTCAGAAACTGTCTCACAATACTAAGGCACAGAAATTTTCACTACAGTTTGTGTCTCTCAGTTTATTACGGACTATTGGTTAAAAGTTATGCCTGTCCAATTTGATCTTATCTAGTCATGGAATGGTGCTTTGTACCTAGAAGAAATTCTATAAATGATATATAGTTGTAGTCTTTAGATAAATTAGTAAGCTTGTGTGTTATATGATTATAAAATAAAATGACCAAAGTATAATTTACTTGTAAAGACATAACAAAGAGAAAAACAAATAAGAATGCACAAAAGATTACATCAAAATATCAAACTTTCTGTATATTAATTGTAACCAATTTATTGTAATTTCAACTAAATTTTTTTTACTTTTAGAATACATTACACAAACAAAAATGAAGAATTATGTGTTAAGAAGGGTTTGGCAAGAGAGTGAAATGACTTCATTATTAGTAATGGTTTCTGTTATAAATTTGAAAACATTTTACCCTTTAAAATGATACTTCAACAACTATGCATTATCTTTGCTTCTTACTTCGTGTGTGTGTGTGTGTGTGTGTGTGTGTGTGTGTGATATGTGTGTTTTGGACACATACGAGAAAAGGTTTGTGCATGCAATAGCATGCACACAGAAGCCACAGAACAATGTGGGGTGTGTCTCCATCTCCATGTTATTGAAGATATAGTCTGATATTTTACCAGATTATCTGGCTCACAAGCTACCAGGAATCCTCTTATCTTGCTGAAGGAACACTAAGATTACACACATGAAATACCCTATCTGGCTTTACTTGTGTTATAATCATTAGAATTCAGATTCTCACATGTGTGAAGCAAACAATGACTTCACCAAGCCCTCTCCTAATGACACATTGGGTTCTTAATAGATGCTTAAAGAGATACAAGATCCTTAAAAATTATTCGGCTGTAATAACTGACATGAAAACTAAGAAATTTATATTTTCTTTAATAATCTTCTTAAATTCATTTTAAAAATATTTTTGTTTATAACAGTTACATAATATATAAATCTCAAATGTAATCAATGTAACCATTCTCCTTTCTTCCTCTCTCTTTCCTTTTTAAAGGCTCTATTTCTGAAGATATCAAATGCTTGCCACAGACAACCAAAGCTGATACTGATCTGGACGATTTATCTCCACTGGCTAATTTTTACAGTACCAGAAAGTGTTATGCAGACAATGAGGGAGAAAATTTATCAACAGTATTACTCAGATGTGAACCCTCTAGACTGTAATAACAACTAGTCCAGTAAGATGTACCTACAGGTGCAATAGTGTCAAGAACGTTATAGAAGCAACCAACTAATCTATGAATAAATTTAAAGATTTCTTCACAATGTGGATCCCGTTTCTGATACCATTAACTGAGCCCAAACCCATAGCTGGCTATGTACTAGGCCTGATGGCACACCTAACATTATTATTCTACTGAGTGGACATAGTAATAAACTTCCTCCTAGTTTCTTATCTTTATATCTGTCAATTATTGCATTTCACAACTTTCATTTGAGAAACATTGCTTTGCTGTAGATGGTTATTAATATAGAGATCCACAACTGGTAAAAAGGCTGTTAATAAGATATAATGAAGGACTAAACTCTAAATGGGAAATATATAGCACACAACCTTTTCCCAGGGACAAAGCATCATTGTAATAGTGGATGGAAAAACTGTTACTTTTGTAGACTGTGAAGATGTGTTTCTCTCAAAGGTAATATAAAGCTAATTAGCCAATGGTTAGGCAGGATTTTCCAGGAAGAGAGAACACCTAGGAGAAAAAGGGTGAAGTCTCAAGAGTCTGGAGACACTATGAGATTCAGAGCAACCAGAATGAGAAGTATGTAGATGAAGTAAATAAACCTTGGGGCAGCACATAGATTAATAGACATAGGTTAATTTAATTTATAAGACCTAGCTAAAAGCAAGTTTAAATTACCATCTTAGCATTTTAAATTAATATGATATCTCTGTGTGATTATTTGTGAAGCGGCTGGCAGGACAGAAAATTCCTTTTACAGACTGTAGAGTCAAAGGCAGTCGAAACTAGCAGCAAAAATGATATTTGTTGAGCAGAACAGCATGGTTGCATAGCTTGGGACCTGCATACAAGGCTTGTACAGGATCAAGTCAGCCTAATTCCTAATATATGTAGGGGAGGGACTCATGAGGTCCTATTCGTAGCTAAGGAGCTATTAAAAATTGATGGCTGCTGAGGGAGGAATGTCATTCTTTTTAGTGATAGGAGTCCTGAGAGGCTAGCCACACTAAAGTAAATGGTTCCACACCCATGCACATCAAGGCAGCAACAAATGGGCTCAATGATTATTATTTTTAAGAGATCACATGTTGTTGAGAGGGAAAACTGGTAGGAGAGATTTGGAAGGAAACTATGAGGGACAGATTTGATAAAACACATTGTATACATGTATAAATCCTAAATAAAACTACTTTAATTTAAAAAGTCAAAAACAGTTTTAAAAACATGGAAAATTCTGTTTGTGTAAGGAAAGTAATTTTTTGTTAACATCTGGGAAAGGAGTGTGAGGTAAATGAATTCTATGCTGAGGTTATTTGGGATCATGGGCTGCTTTCGCAGCAATAAGTATTTGTGGAAGAGGAAATACTTGTAAATGCCATGTCAACAGCAATAGGAGGGAAGGAAATCTACCTATATCCAAATGCTTTAGCTGAACAAATGCCACTCTTAATCAAAGAAAAATATGTAGGTTCTACATTTTTTTTGCAGCAAATATTTGAAGTGAGTTTCTATGTTCATCTACATGGTTTGTGATCACATGAGACAGTGCATCAGTTCTCTCAATACTGAGACACTACCATACCATTTCTGAAATTATTCTCATTGAATACAAATACTAATTCCAGGATTTCCATGCTGTGATTGGTTTAGCCACAATTGGCTTGTGCTTGATAACATTATGGATGCATTTTAAATAAGAAGGCTGCAAGTGTCTCTAGTATAGTAAATGAAAGGAGGATTGCCTCAGAAATAATAATATTTAAAAGTACTTAGCCTGAGCAGTAGGATTAATTTATTATAATGCTGCTCTATAATGAAAATGGGAATTTTCTTTCTCAGTATTTTATAGATCTATGTGAAGAAAAAGGACAAAATAAGTGAGGAGTGTTTTAATTGACCCTGGAAGGGAAAAGTTATTTCATATGTCAGTAGAGTTTTAAACTCATTTACCATGCACTTCTTGTTATTACACTTTAATTATGGAAAGTACACATATGCTCACAGTGCATGAGATCATGTTTGCTAAATGAACATCGACTTATGTAGTACTCACCAAGCGCCTCTGGAATCACACACATATAGGCTTTGTTATGCCTAAAAACAAGGAACAGTTCCTCAGGAATGTTGGAAAGGTCAAGGTGTGAACTAAGGAAGTAAACTCTAAAATTGTAAAATACTATTAAAAAAAAAAACACAAACCTAAAATGCCTTCTTGACAACAAAGACAACTAAATTAAACCTGCCTTTAAAAATAGAAACCATAATAATCAATCACTGATAAGCATCTTTGATATGTATGTAAGTAGCTACAAAAGTCACACAACAGAAATTTGATAGCAGATGTGTGAACTCTAGTCAAGTTCAGTCTTTAAAAATATGAGTCCCATGAGGTATAATATACTGTTCAAGCTTAAGGCCCCATTCTTTCCTGTATTTCTTAGTAACTTTTACTACTAAAGTCAGCATAGTATGTAGGGGCATTTAAACCTGGATCATAGCATGCATATAAACATCTCAAATATATGGCCTCTAAATGTTCCCTAAATAATTAAAGAGATATTGCTAAAGTTATGGCTCAAAAGAAGTCTATTAATATGTGAAGTAATACTTTGTTTCTTCTCCTTTTACTAATTCCATATAATATCATCATACAACAATGTTACGTATTAGTTACTGTTACTGCTATTTATTGTTGAAGTAACATAAGTAACCCATACAATTAGTTACATTGTTTACCATGTTAATTATATAATGCAGAGTTATGATAGAAATGCTGGGGTAGTTTTGACAATCTTTACTTTGAAATTTTTTAGATGCTCATAAAGGCTTAGGAATAAATCAGAGTATAACTATGGACTATCATGTCACTTGGTGCATGTGGTGATTTGAATAAACATAGCCCCCATAGGCTCATTAGGAAGTGACACTTTTAGAAATTTAGCCTTGCTGGAGTAGGTGTGATCTTGTTGGATTACTGGGAGGTGGGCTGTGAGGATTCAGAAGCTCAAAGAAGGCCAAGATTTTTTTCTTTCTGCTTGCAGATCTAGATGTAGAATTCTTAGCTCCTTCACCATGTCAGCCTGTTATACCACTGTAGTCAGAATTTTCTGGTCCTGCCTGGACTTGTAGTCCTGTAGTAGCTTAGTCCCCAAACCATTCAGATGATTATATTAATTACAAGCTGTTTGTCCTATAGCTCAGGCTTATTATTTGTTCTTACACTTTAAGTCAGCCCATTATTTCTATCTATGCTTAACTGCATGGCTTAGTGCCTTTTCTTATTGCAGTATTTTTGTCTTGCTTCCTCTGTGTCAGGCTGGTGTCTGTTACTCTGTTCTTTTACTTCCCAGAATTCTTCTCATCTCATTTCCCCTCCTCTACTTCCTGTCTAGCTTCTGGCCAATCAGCATTTTATTAAACCAAATAGTTCAGTGACAAGGGCAAAGTCCTACAGCATACAACCAGGCTTCCCCCAAGATTAACATGTAAGCCAGCCCCAAATAAATGTTTTCTTTTTATAAATGTATGTAATAATGGTGTCTCTTAAACAGAAAAAGAGTTCTCTACACCTATTCTATGTTATTAATCTTCCCCAATAAAGAGCTTCTCTAAATCTGGTATCTATTGTGATTGACCATTGCTTTATGCCTTCTATTATATGAATGGGCTTCCAAACACTGGCAATCAAAACTAATGCCAGGCTATGTTTTGATTCTCTGAGTCTGTGCTGGATTGCTCATTTGACTCCTAATGAGAGCAAATGTGAGAAATCAAAGAACAGAAGATGAGAAAGTTGGGCATATTATTTTAAACTTTATTTGTAATAAAATTGTATAAGTAATAAATTTAGAACTTGCTAAATTTTTACAAAGTGAACTCACCTGTACTGTTTTGAGACTTAGGATGCTCAAAAAATGATAAGACTCACAAAGCCCCTCTTCAAGTCTGTACTTGCAGTGACCAAGTGCTGGTGATAGAAGACTTTTGTTGGATTTGACTCCAAGTGGGGAAGTGTACCAAGACACAGTTTTTGTGAGCCATTGACTAAGCTGTTGTGGGTTTTTATGGTTATAGATATGCTAGGATCACCAACACTCCTTTAAGTACCATATTGTCTATATTTCAGTAATTGGCCTTAGCGAGTTATTTCTTTAATCTGCAACTCATATCTTTTATTGTGTTAAAAGACAGTATTTGTTCCAGTCTCCCAACAGAATTAAAGCAGCACAAATGATGCCTTTTGTAGAGAATGATAGAACAATGTAAGAAATGGAGAAGTACTATTGCATGACTTCTCTGATGGGTATTAGCCTATGCCTCTGAGACTACCTGGGTGAAGGTAGTCTGCCACAAAAAAATATCTTGCTATATCTTTATTTCATCATGTGGTATGGGTTGGTTTTCTCCTTGCTATGGTGACAACTGGGTGTCTGTACTATGGTTATTAAGACTTGTAATCAAAATTGAGGTGTTTGAGAATAGTACATCCTAGCAGGGTGATGAGGCAGCTGCTTGGGTTTATTATGAGCATTGACTTTTTCTCAGAAAGCCTTAATGTATTATACTCTATGAAAATAGCATGTATGGGACAGATTTGTCAGGCTAGTGCAGCAACTAAAAAGCCTTTACTGTGGGCAATGGACATGTAACTGAAATGAGTTCTCATTGCAGAAATAGCTTGCCATGTAAAAAAAGAGCAAAAGACTACAGATGCTGTGTACTTGCACTAGACTCTTGCTTGGCAGGGAAAACAAAGAAAAGAAAGAGTGAAATGGGGGTGTTAGCTTAACATTTTTTATAGTAGTCAAGACTTAATGGTTAGAGATTGTAAACCGTCCATAAGAAGTATCCTTCCTAAGAGCCAAAATTTAGAACCCATCAAAGAAATTGGACAATGTGAAGAAAAGAAATAAGACTAATGTTACAGAAGATACTCTTATAGGCTGACTTAAATTCAGATTCAGCATGTATACAGGGGCCTTAATAGTGGTTTCATGTAGGGAAATAGGATATTCATGGGAAATATCACATCTGAATCATTTGAATCAAGAAAATCTTTTAAGTAAGAAAGGAACAATCTATTGCATCATGGCTAAGTAGTGTGGGACATGAAGAAGAATGGAGTCTGTCTTATAGCCATGGAAGCAGCTAACTGAATAATGTAACTGTTCATTCCTCCTTGAGAAAAAGGCTCTGTACCCTTGAGACAAAAATGCGGGTAATGAGCTATGTGAGTCTCTGAGAAGCCTTGTTTGTAACTATCTCAGGCACCACATGAATATAGAGGAAGGAGAAGCAGTCCTGGAGGAATTGAACATGAGTGGAATGCTATTTTATATTCACAAGTCTGTTTTCGTAGATGAGTTTCAATAAAAATTACTTCAGGACTTGCATAAGCTTTGTTGGCTTTTCTAAGACCCATGATGTTCATGATCTCTACAACAGTGGAAAAACTTTGACAAATCTGAAAGATTAGGACTATCATATGTGAAATAATCTGTAGTAGATGCAAGAAAATAGGTTTTGATAATGGTGTCTGACTTTCTGTGTCACTCACAAGAAAATAATGGCAAGACCCTCTGGCTTAGAGGCTTTCTCATCTTCTATGTGCTTGAGTCTGAAGCCCCAGGCTAGGAAGCTGGCAGTTGTAAAGACATTCCTTTCTCAATGCAACTCCTGAGGGAATTCTCCAGCTTCTTGGAGGTCAGAAAAATTTTCAAGGTCAGTCTTTCACATGGAGCCTTTCAAGAGTTCCCATTTGATAGAAGTATATTTCAATTCTATCTGTGAATTTAATTTCATATGAAATACACATTAATAGAGCCCCTATAATAATTTCCTCTACCAACACACTAAGGCAGATCAAGCCTAACTGAAAAGGTATAGCAACTGGTTTATCAAGTAAGGAAACTCACAGGCGGGGAGGTATTCACTGGTCCCAGAGATCAAAGCCAGACAAGGCATGTGCCCCTAACTAAGGCAAAGAGATTTTATAGATTATATGGGAGAAGGGGTGACATACCTTATCTACCAGAGTCCTGGTTTGTGTGCAAGTATGATCAAAAGCTGAGGTCTTAGGCACAGACCTGGGAGGCTGGGAACATCAGAGGAGGAATTTGCACTAGTCCTCAAGATTGTAGAACCTGGCTCAATGGTGCCTTGCCTTTGTTTTGAGACTCTCTGAGCTTCTGTTCTAGGATGGGGGAAAGAGGAGGGGGGAGGAAGGGGGAGGAATGGAGAAAGAAAATGGAATGGAGGGAGAGAAGAACGAGAGAGATTTTAGTATTATGAAGTCAATTTTAATAAAAGAATATATTGAAAATCCAATAATTGCTATAAGATGGGGTTGTGTTTATGGAATCTTTGTTATTTTCAAAAATCTATTATATATAAAGCATTTATCCTCATATTTGTGATGTGAGTATATATTGCTCAATATACACATTCTTAGAGTTGGTATTTGTCTTGTTTTCAGAACACTGCAATTATCTCTTATTTCTAACGTTAGGAAACTTCCTGCATTGCATCATTTTCCCAAGCATAAGCCTAAAAGGACAGACTACTTACTAACCTATGTTATAGCTAAGGATGAACATGTGAGCCAGGCTCCATCTCTCAGTTATGTATAGGTAAGACCAGTTGCATGGTAAATGTCAGCAACTTATATGAACTCTCTGCTGTAGTATATGCCTGTCAAGCCATCACTTGGTAGGTAGTGGGTGGAGGAGAAGGAGGTTAAGGCTATTCTTTGATACTCGGAAATCTAGACTGTAGGAGATGATATCTCAAATAGAAACACAAGATAATAGCAGAGACAACAAAGCCATGTTTCTGTTATTGTATGCAGTCTTTAGTGGGTGAGTACATTGATGGAATTCTTCTGAGCTGGAATATCAATGTACAAACAATGACCTGCAAGACTTTTGTTGCAATGACAACCAGATACACCATGTGACCTAAGTCTATGTATTGTCCTTTCACTATAGAGGCTTAACTCAAAGTTTCTGTTTAGAAGCATCCAACCTTGGTACTTGGAAAACATTACAAAATGAATCTATCAAGTCTTTTCTTCTGTTATCTTGTTCTCAGAATCATATTCATTTACATAATCCTAATAAGCAATGAGAGAGAAAGGGGGGAGAGACAGTGCAGGAAGGAGAGGGAGGGAGGGAGGCAGAGAGGAAGGGAGAGAGGGAGAGAGAAAGAGATGGAGGAAGAGGGAGGGAGAGAGAGAAGGAGAGGGACAGAGAGGTAGAGAGAGAGGGAGAGAGGGAGAGAAAGACAGAGGGGAAGAATAGAAATCCTTTCTAACCTCCCCTCCCCCACTTGATTCTCCCATTCCAGCCCCCACCCACACACCCATAATTATTCTATTTCCCTTGTCTAATGAGATCTATCTTGCCCCTGTAGTTTCTTACTTTATATCTATCCTCTCTAGTTCTTGGATCATAGCTAGTGATACCATTGACTTAACAGCTAATATCCACATATAAGTGATGAATTCAAAGCATATTTTTGTTTGTGAGTCTGGGATATCTCACTTACAATAATTTTTTTTCTAGTTTGATCCATTTGTTTGCAGATTTTTTGATACCTCTTCCTTTCTTTCTTTCTTTCTTCTTTCTTTTTTAAACAGCTGACTAGTATTAACTCCATTGTTATAGGAGCCCACAGGGACTCCATCATGTGACCTGATTCCATCTTGAATCATGATCAGAAAATTCAAATTTATCTTACTCTTCAAGGCCAAATAATAGGGATTTTGGTCAAAGGCGTGGTTACTAAATGTTTTTGAGAATTAAGGAGATGTTTATAAATGTTTGCTTCTTGAACCATGATGTCCTTGAAAGGAAGATGTCTTTTTGCTTCTCTGCATGTTTATTTTTTAAATATAAAGACCATGAGAAATAAATTTAGAGCCTCTACAATATTGACTGAAAGTTCTCTCAATTCTATTTTTCTGTCTCTGTCTATTCTTCTGTCTTTGTTTTGCTCAATCCTGCACTGTTCAGGACTGTTTGACAGGTGAGGCAGGACATGACACATTGTTGAAAATGTACCACCTTTTATTATGTATTCAACTGTTGAGGGACATCTATGTTCTTTCCGATATCTGATATTATGAATAGAACAGTAATGCCCATGGTTGAGCAAGTTAGTGTCTTTGTGGTTACAATAAAGTGTCATTTAGGTCCATGCCCAAAAGTGAAATAGCTGGGTCTTGTGTTATCGATTCTCATCTTTCTCATCTTCCTGAGGATCCACCATCTTGGTTATTCTAGTGGTTCCATGATATTATAAGTGCATAGACCATGAAACTACAAATTAGCTTATCCTGGCTTTGTTTATACTAAGCATTTATTCTATATAAATATAGTAGTTGGGGTTATATGATTTAACTTATCATACAATTTTAATGTGTCCAAATATGATATTAAAGAAAAAAATTGTAAGTTTCCCCAGATATATAGATGATAAATCCTTCTGTTTAAACACTGTGTCCCTAGTTAGGATACATAGTAGCATCATCACAAGGAGACTTTTATCTCTTTACTGTTTGCCATGTTGTGTACTTTTATATAAATATGTGTATTTGAAATATGCAGATTGATAAAATATTAAAAGAATATTGATTGAGAACTTAGAAAAATAAGTTTGGTACTGGGTGTAATTTTGATGCTGTAAACTAAATCTCAGTTCTTAGAGAACCTGAAACCTCCAGAGGCTAGAGCAGCATGTGTGGAAAGGAGAACTTATCTGGTGTTTTACTGATTTCAAGGGCACATGCTGTATTTATTGGGAAAAATGATGTGGTTGGGAAAATAACCATGATAATCCATGCTAATTTGCCTGTGAAGCATTTCTCATCACATCAGATGCTAAACAGGGTGCAAACTCCAATATTTTTAAGTGGCAGAGAATGTAATTTGAAATAACTGAAAATGGTATGAACTCTTCAAGTGTTTCTAAAGGTACACATGTGAGTAGCACTTGGCTGTATTAGTAAGAAGCCTTCAGTTTATCTGAGGCATCAAGGGACCCACTGTGCACTTCTCCTCTGAGGGGTTTAGTCATTTGGCTTGAAAGGCTTGTCATTTCAAGATTGAGACAGATTTAAAATTTCTCAAAGCATGACCTTTTTTAATTTTTTTTTTATTCTTGATCAACCCAGGCTAAAATTGAAAGCATAAAGACTTGAGAACAATTTCAAAGTTTTCACTTAAAAATACCTTTTTTCAAACTACTGTGCTGAACATTCTACCAATGCATTTTCATTTTTGTGTTCACAGTGAATTTAGGGAACTGCAGTCTGAGATGGGGTCATGGGGTGTGTGTCCCCTTTCTGTTATTGTAATGAAGCTATCACTAGTCAAGGACCAATTTGAAAACTAAATTACCTTTATGTTTCTTTTAAAAGTAAGATATTGGGTTGGAGAGATGGCTCAGCCGTTAAAGGCTAGGCTCACAACCAAACTATGAAAGTAGGTTAGTATAGTTGAAATATTAGCATATTATTAATTTAGCCACATCCTTACTAAATTAAACATTTTATAGCTAAAGAACGAATCTGGCTAGTTTTCATGTGCCTTAAGTCTATATACACTTGGAATACAGAATTCTTGACAAATGAGGTTACCAGATACAGAACAGGAATTCTTATTTGCCACCATGGTGGTGACATGTAGACTCACAACCTTTAGCCTGAGGCTACTGAGCTCTTAATAATGAGAGTAAGGTGTTCCATCATCACCTCCAGAAGACCCACAATCACTATGAATAAAAAGAGCTGCCAAAGTTTCTCCAAACACTATTCATGACAGTGAGAAGAATATTGATTTTAAATGCCAAGAAATAAAATATTGTCTGAAGTGTTCATTTCAGTCCCACTATTATATTCCAAGAGAAAAATGAATGATCAGTTAGTGCTTCATAGTCCTAGTTTATATTGTTTGTATTTTACTTTATTTCAAGGAAACTTCCAAATAAGAAAACACTCCATCTTCATCTATTTGTCTGTCTGTCTGCCCCCATCCACTCTCTATTCTTCTCTCTTTTCTGTTTTTTCCTCGCTCCCATATACTTCCACCTTGTTCTTATACTCTTAAGGGGAAAAGAAATCCTTATTGTAATTAAAAACATAACCTTCATGAGAATAGAATTGTTTTAACTACTGTTGATATTTTATTTTAAACATAATGTTAAAGCTAAATAAAGTCTGTAAAATATGAGACCTAGAGAAAAAAAGACTTTTTATCTTACTCTCAGTGTTCACACTTTAGGACCAAGATTTTCTATCATATGACATTAATTATAGAATCCAGTGAGTCTTATGATGCTAACAGTATGCCTTTAGACACTGTTGGCTTTGAGTCTGTGCAACATATTTCTGCATAAATGGTATAATTATGTTGGCAGAAATGCTATAAAATTGTCATCTTTTGCAATGGTTATCTTTAATTTAAATTAAGTTTTTAGATAAAGGCAAGAACTAAATTTGGCTATTTAAAACTTGTAGTATATGCCCTACATATCACCTTTAGCTCCATCTATCAGAGTAATGATTATTTGTATGCAGAGCTCAGTAAGAGTCTCCAAATATAATCTGAGATGATATCTTTGCATTATTGACAGTGATTCTCTATGTTTTCTGAATCAGGGAGTCTGTAAAATTGCCTTCTAAGACATGATATATAGCATGATAGAGACTAGACAGAACCAAACAACTCATATTTGCCCACTTGCAGCTTGTAAGTATGATGGTTCTAGTGCTTGATGAACCTTTAGTCAAAAAAACACATTCATATAGGCAGTATGTCCTGTATGATTGATTCACAGGCACTTTTTGTGAACTTTCTCAGATAGAACAGAGAAGACATACTAGAGACTGGAGTGTTGAGAGGCTGAAACATGTCCTTGATCAGCTCTTTGTTCTTCCTTGCAAATGTCCTATGTCACCTGGCATTACATTACAAAGCCACTTGTACAAAAGTTATTTCAAAGTCTTTGTTCTTAAAGATCCTGGAGTGAGGCAAAATGATTGTGAAATAGTAATATATTAGTGTGATTAGTCATAAACAGTTAACATATTTTTGAGGAATAATTAATGTAATAAATCACTATTAGAAATGAGAAAAACTAACGTGGAAGCTTGGGGAATATTTTTATGACGCTTAGTTTTCTGTGTACATATGAACTATGTCGCAATGAGTATACAAAATTCCCTTAGCAATGCTGACCTGGACTTGCAATGCTTTTTAATGGAGGGTAACTGAGAAAAAGTAGCTCTTTATGTCTGCAAAATGAAATTCAAAAATCTTCTCTAAGAGTGCTGTCATAATTTTAGCTTAAACATTGCACCAACAAAATGAGGAAATTCTACCTCTAAAGATATAATATAACAGACCCATAAAACACCTTAACAGAAATCTAGGTCTTACGGTGATGCCTATCATCACAGTTATTTGGGAGCCTGAGGCTGGCAAGGTGACAGAGTAAGTTCAAGTCCAGGCCTTCTCAAAGTAAAAAATGAAAAGAGAGCTAGAGATACAGCTCAAAGACTGCCTAGTTTTAGTTCAATATTGAAAAATGAATTTAAAAAAATCTTGTAATTGAATGTTTAAATGATAAATGAACTTTTAAGAGATCAGAGAGCATATTTCATAATTTAGTATCCTTTTATCTATTAGGTTCTTGCACCAGGGTTTCTATATTATTGTACTTGGTTTTTATCTTGTCTGATGTTAGTTTTAAGTGTAATTTCTCATACATACTAGATACTTTAAGTATATTATATTATAAGTTAATTAAAAGGCACAGAATAAAAACAATGTATATAGTATGTTTTTCAAAAATTTCAATTAATAAAAAAATTGCAATTAAAATATTTAAGCTAAATGATGTGAACTCTACACAACTAAAAATCCATTTTGGAATTTTAACTATGGAATCCTCAGTTATTTTATTGTTTGAATTTTCATTAAAATAACATTCATTGACACAGTTCAGAAACTACTTTTGGAGAGATATGCTTAATCAGTGGAGTAGTGTATCAAGATTTGCCCTAAACAAATTGTGGCATCAGAGAAGGACTGAGGCTTTGAAATTCAGACCTCTGTCCAGAGCAGAGTCTGAGATCAAGCAGACCTCTTGCTCAGAGGAGACAGAAGACATACAAGCCTTTTGCCACACTGACTAGGAGCTGACTAATCCTGAACCACTGAAGCCATGGGTAGACACCAGTGCAAAAATACATATAATAATATAAAGAACAACAAGGCAACACCAGAAGAAACTGGTGGTCCTGCAACAGGACCTGAACAGAGCAATGGAGAGGAAACAAGGAAACAACACCAAAAACACTTTTCTGAAGATTATTGAAGCCTTCAAAGAAGATATAAAAAAAATCCCTTAAAGAAATAGAAAAAAATACAAACAAAAAATTGGAAGAGATGAACAAATCCTTGAAAGAAAACCAAGAAAAGGTAAACCAAAAAAATGAAAGAAACATTCCAGGAAATAAAAACTGAAATAGAAGCAATAAAAAAGGCACAAAATGAGGCAAAGAAGGAAATAGAAAATCTGAAGAAAAGAGCTGGAACCACAGATAGAAGCATAAACAATAGAATCCAAGAGATGGAAGAGAGGATCTCTGGAGTGGAAGACATAGTAGGAGAAATAAATGCATTAGTCAAAGAAAATACTAAAACCAAAAAATCCATAACACAAAATGTTCAGGAAATCTGGGACACCATGAAAAGACCTAACCTGAGGATAATAAGAATAGAAGAAGGAGAAGAATACCAACTCAAAGGCACAGGTAATGTATTCAATAAAATCATAGAAGAAAATTATCTTAACTTAAAGAAGGAACTACCTATAAAGATACAAGAAGCTTAAATAACATCAATTAGATATGACGCCCTAAAAAAGTCCAATCACCACATAATAATCAAGTCACAAAACATATAGAACAAAGAAAAATTTTTAAGAGCTGATAAAGAAAAGGGCCAACTTACTTATAAAGACAGACCCATCAGAATAACACCTGACTATTCAATGGAAACGATGAAAGCAAGAACGGCTTGGTCAGAAGTTATACAGACACTAAAAGAGCATGGCTGCCAACCTAGACTATTATACCCATCAAAATTGTCAATCACAATAGATGGAGTAAACAAGATATTTCGTGACAAATGCATACTGAAACAATACCTATCTACCAATCCAGCCCTCCAGAAAGCATTAGAGGGAAAACTCCAACCTAAGGATCCCAGATACACCTATGAAGCCACAAACATTCAATAATCCCACAGAAGGAAAGCCCAGAGAATGGAAATACATATAAGCTACCACCAAAATTATCAGGAAACATCAATCAGTGGTCACTAATATCCCATAATATCAATGGACTCAACTCACCTATAAAGATGAATACAAAAGCAGAAGCCATTCTTCTGCTGCATACAAGAAACACACCTCAACCACAAAGACAGACACAGGCTCAGAGCAATGGGTTGGGAATAGATTTTCCAATCAAATGGCCCTAAGAAACAAGCTAACAAAGTAGACTTTAATCTAAAAGCAAGTAAAAGGGACCAAGATGGACACTACTTATTCATCACAGGAAAAATTTGCCAAGAGGATATTTCAATCCTGAATATCAATGCCCCTAATATAAGGGCACCTACCTATGTAAAAGAAACACTGCTAAAACTAAAATTCCACAAGAGTTCTCACACCATAATAGTGGAAGACTTCAATACCTCACTTTCACTCTTGGTTAGGTCAATGAGACAGAGACTCAACAGAGAAATAAGGAGTCTAACAGAGGTTATGATACAAATGGATATAATAGATATTTATAGAAGCTTCCTCCCAAATGCAAAGGAATATACATATTTCTCAGCTCCTCATGGAACTTTCTCTAAAATTGACCACATAATTGGTCATAATTGGTCATACAAAAAATGGAAATAATCCCTTATATCATATAGGACCACCAGGGCCTAAAGTTAGAGTTCAACAACATCAAAAATCACAGAGAGCCTACACCTCATAGATACTAAACATAACTCAGCTCATCCACCTCTGAGTCAAGGAAGAAATTAAGAAAGAAATCAAAATTTTCTAAGAATTTAATGAAAATGAATCTACCACGTATCCAAACTTGTTTGACACAATGAAAGAAGTCTTAAGAGGACAATTCATAGCACTAGATGTCTATATTAAAAGCCTGGAGAAATCCTACACTAGAAAACTAACAGCACAGCTGAAAGCCTTAGAACAATTAGAAACAAACTCACCTAGAAGGAGTAGATAGCAGCAAATGATCAAATTTAGAGCTGAAACCAATCAAATTGAAACAAAAAGAACAATACAAAGAAACAATGAATCAAAGAGTTGGTTCTTTGAGAAAGTCAATAAGATAAATAAGCCCTTATCCAAACTAATCAAAAAGCAGAGAGAGATTATCCAAATCAAGAAAATCAGAAATGAAAAGGGGACATAACAACAGACCTCCAGGAAATCCAGAGAATTATCAGATCATACTTTGAAAATCTGTATTCTACAAAAATGGAAGACCTAGAAGAAATGGACAGCTTTTTGGACAGGTACCATTTACCAAAATTAAATGAAGATGAGATTAATTAACTAAACAGACCTATAACGCTGAAGGAAATTGTAGCTGTCATTAAAAGCCTCCCAAGTAAAAATGGCCCATGTCCAGGTGGTTTCAGTGTAGAATTCTACAAGACATTCAAAGAAGAATTACTACCATTACTCCTCAAACTATTTCACACAGTAGAAACTGAAGGAATATTGCCAAATTCTTTTTATGAGTCCACAATTACCCTAATACCCAAGCCACTCAAAGACACAACAAAGAAGGAGAATTACAGACCAATTTCCCTCATGAATATTGATGCGAAAATTCTCAACAAAATTTTGGCAAACCGTATACAACAATGTATAAAAGATATCATCCACCATGACCAAGTAGGCTTCATCCCAGAAATGCAGGGCTGGTTTAACATATGAAAAACTGTAAATGTTATCCTTCATATAAACAAACTAAAGGAACAAAACCACATGATCATATCCTTAAATGCAGAAAAAGCCTTTGACAAAATCCAACACTCCTTTATGATAAAAGCTTGGAGGAATCAGGAATACAGGGAAAATATCTCAATATAATAAAGGCTATTTATAAGAAAACAACAGCCAACATCAAACTTAATAAAAAAAACCTCAAAACAATCCCACTAAAATTAGAAACTAGACAAAGATGTCCTCTTTCCCCTTATCTATTAAAAATAGGTCTTGAAGTTTTAGCTAAAACAATAAGAGAATGAAGGGAGATTAAGGGGATACAAAATGGAAAAGAAGAAGTGAAACTATCTCTATTTGCAGATGATATGATTTTATACATAAGTGACCCACAAAATTCTACCACAGAACTTCTACAGCTGATAAAAACCTTCAGCAATGTAGCAGGATAAAAGATTAACTCAAAGAAATCAGTAGCCCTCCTATCCACTAAAGATAAAAGGGCTGAAAAATAAATAAGGGAAACATCACCCTTTAAAATAGTTGCAAATAGCATTAAATACTTTGGAGTATTTATAACCAAAGAAGTAACAGATTTATTTGATGAAAATTTTAAATCACTGAAGAAAGAAATTGAAGAGGATATCAGGAAGTGGAAAGCTCTCCCATGTTGCTAGATAGGTAAGATCAACATAGTAAAAATGGCAACTCTACCAAAAGCAATCTACAGATTCAATGCACTTCCATCAAAATCCCAACAAAATACTTTATGGACTTTGGAAGAACAATACTCAACTTCATTATGAATAACAGGAAAGTCAGGATTGCCAAAACAATTTTGCTCAACAAAAGAACCTCAGGAGGCATCATCAACATCCCCTATTTTTTCAAGTTATACTACAGAGCTACAGTAAAAAAAAAAAAAAAAAAAAAAAAAAAAAAAAAAAAAAAAAAAAAAAAAAAAAAAAAAAAAAAAAAAAAAAAAAAAAAAAAAAAAAAAAAAAAAAAAAAAAAAAAAAAAAAAAAAAAAAAAAAAAAAAAAAAAAAAAAAAAAAAAAAAAAAAAAAAAGAAAGAACCAACAGCCTGGTACTGGCATAAAAACAGACTTGTTGATCAATGGAATAGAATTGAGGATACAAACATTAACCCAAAAACCTATGAACACCTGATCTGTGACAAAGAGGCCTAAAATATTCAATGGAAAAAAAGATAGTATCTATAACAAATGGTATTGGCATAGCTGGATGGTAGCATGTAGAAAAATGTAAATAGATCCAAGCCTATCACCCTGCACAAAACTCTAATCCTAGTGGATCAAAGACCCCAACAAAAATCCAGCCACTCTGAACTTGATAGAAAAGAAAGTGGGAACTAGCCTCAGGCGAGCCGGCACAGGTGACCACTTTCTAAATATAACATCAGTAGCACAGACACTAAGAACAACAATCAATGAGTGGGGCCTCCTGAAACTGAGAAGCTTCTGTATAGCCAAGGACACTGTCAATAGGACAAAACAACAGCCTACAGAATGGGAAAATATTTTCACCAACCGTACAAGTGATAGAGGATCTCTAAAATATATAAAGAACTCAAAACCTTGAATAACTCAACCAAAAACTGGGGTTCAGAACTAAAAAGGGAATTCTCAGCAGAAGAATTATGAATGGATGAACAAGGATACTCCCTCTAGAGGAACTCCTAAAATTTGCAGGCAAATGAATGGATTTGGAGAATGTCCTTCTGAGTGTGGTATCACAAAAGAAACATAAGCAGGGGATGTACTCACTCATTAGTGGACTCTAAACAAAAAAGCAAAAAGCAAAGCATGTCCAAGATGCAAACCCCATCCACTGAACATCTTGGGATCTGAAACACCTTGGACTGGCACCTTGGATCCCACTCCCTTCAGAGGACCACCTGACCCAGTCGTGATGTTGGGGTGAGGAAAGTGGATCTGCCTGAAGTGGATGCTGGACTAAGGCATATGGGGACCTTGGGACCTTGCTGGGGAGGAGATAAAGAGATGTGGAGAAGAGATAGTCTATGGAGAGGGTGGGAAGTGGAAGGGACCTTGAACAAGGATATATATGGATAAAAAATGTGACCTTATTCATAATAAAAATAATAAAACAAAAAAGAAGCAGATATAGACACCCACAGCCCAGTGCTAGGCTTAACACATGGAGTTTAGTTTAAGACAGGGAAGAGGACCTAGAGGAACAAGGGGGGGGGTCAAGTGCATGATGGGGAAAATGAAAGAAACAGCTGACCCCAGCAAATAAGAAGTCACAGACTGGAAAGCCTACATGGGATTGAACTAAGCCCTCTAAGTGAAACTGACAGTTGTGTAAATAGATCTGCTAGTGGGCTCTAGAATTATTCTGGGTGCAAGTTTTCTTTAATCTTTGTAAGTTTATGATTAATGAAGTTCAGCAAAATAGTAATTTTTTTCTAAATTTTAATAAACTACATATGTAAAATGTACAATAAAAAAGATTTGCCCTAAGTTTATTCAAAGAAGTTGAAAATAAGGGAAACTTTGCCCTAAGACAAATTTACAAAACATAAAATGTAGCCGTGTAGATATTACCAGGCTAAGTTATAACACCTGCTGTGTGCTGAGTTCTCATTTGTTGAAAGTAAGATATTTAAAGGCAACAGACATCCCTCTTTTGATATTACTTGACTGTAGAGAGCTGTGTGCAGCCGTGCCTTAGGGATGGCGCTGGCTTCCACCCTCTGCCTTCCTGATGGTGAGTGCTCTCAGTGATAAAGAACTCCATATTTGACTAAGGCTAAGAATCTGTCTTGCTTTCGCGTACTTGGCCCTATTGGTAATGCCCATGTGGCGTACTAGGGTTGGCTGCCCAGAGGCTATCTAGGCCATGAACAGGTTTCCCTGGGTTCATCAGAAGAAGTCAGAAATCAAGGTTCCTGAATAAACTGCTGAAAGAAGAGCCTGGTGTTGCGTCTTCCTTGCTGGTAGAGGCGGGTGTGACAAGTGGTGGCCCATACGGGGGACCCTCTACTCTCAACGAAGGTTCAGAACTTTCTGGGGTCAGGGCAGTGCACTGATAAATTCCCAGGTAAGTTCAAAATCTGCAGTAAAAAGCGGGTGGAAAAGTTCCCGGGTAAAGTGGAAAACCGCGTCAAAAGCGGGTAAAAGTTTTGCTCTTCTCTGTAGATAAAGAGAGAGCAAGAAAAAAGGCTTGCCAGCAGGCAAATTGAAAGCATAAGCAAGAGGTTACATAAGAGGTTACTAGACTAGTTATGGGTACTTCTCTGTCACACCCAATTTTTTTGGCTCTTAAGGAGCTGCTTCATTAAGGTTTTTCTGGTAGCAGCATTTCCTGAGTCAGCTCTCTTTGCTGGCAGCGGCAGAGCAGTGCGGGGCTCCTCCGCCATATTAAAAAGCTGCCAAGAGGGACAGAGTCAGCAATTAAAGTGATGCCAACATTTTAAAAGCTTTTGTGTTAGAAAATGATTAAGGATTTTCAATAAGACAGATTTAGACTCTCAAAACCTCTAAACAGGGTACTATGTATGTGAGATAAAGGCCACGTAAAGATGGCAGATAAACAAAGAGTCTGGATTATGTTTGTTGTGTGTACTTTTAATTTTTTAACTTTTTATGAGCTAACTGCAGAAAGACAATTGATTGCTAAGGCTGCTAAGTTAAACAAATACATTTACTTTAAAGATATCTTGACTTTGAAATCTGTTTATAAGAATATGTTACTTGGGAAAGGAGTTTCTGCTTTTGTCTCCATGGAAGATTAAAACCTGTGGATTGGTTCTAGGCAGATGTGGTTCCATTTGCCAAGGCCACCTGATATAGAAACTCCTGAGTCTACAGACTTGGAGGAAGAATTGCTATCACTCATAGAACAGATGAAAAGGACAAGGATTAGAAAAAAGAAAAAAAGGAAGAAAAGGGAGATACAGATAGAGGAGAATTCTGCATGGCCCCAGCATTTCTAGCCGTACCCTCAGCTCCCCCTCCCTATGTGGAAGGTGGTGGTGGCGGTTCAGTGCACACTTTCAGACTGGGGGTATGGAAGGCAGTCAGAACTAGGCTGGTGCCCTTGCCTCTTAAACCTGCATGGGCTGTGCCTCTTGGAAAGGGAGTCTCCCCTCTCTCTGAGTCTGCCTTCCCACAGCTTACCTGTGGGGGTTAGAACAGATGAGTTTTAAGTGAGAGCAGGTGAGCCTATGTTGTTTATATTCCAGCCACCTGGGGAACTTCCACCTGTGTGCTCTGCCTTGAGTATATGTTTGAGCCTGAGGTACTCAATAAGCGGCATTCAGCCTTCTCTCTGCACGAATGACCCAGCAGTCTTGTAGGTCTAGTCAGTGTGTCTTTAAATCTCCAGGCCTGGACCCAACTCTGGAATGACTACTGTGGCCATTGCTATGAGTCATACTGTGCATACTGCTCACTTTGAATAATCTTTCTGCCAATGTAGCACAAGCCCTGGATGTACAAAAGGGCATTAATGCTCAGCTAAGGGGAGGCTTGATGGTGGTCAACCAAAGGATTGACCTGGTTCAAGAGCAAATTGACACCCTCTGTCAGATTGCCCAACTTGGCTGTTAGTGGAAAAATGCTAGATTGTGTGTGACTAGTATACAATATGGCAATTTTACCCATGCTGCAAACTTGTCTAAGCAATTGTCCAGTTATCTTTAAGGTAATTGGACGGGAGAATTCGACAACCTGATGGAGCAGCTGAGGGTGGCTATCATCACGGTGAACTCAACCCAGGTGGATGCTGGACTGGCAGAGGGATTGTCCTCGTGGATCCCTGATGCCATGAAACATCTTAAGGAGTGGGCGGGTATAGGAGCCTTGACAGGCCTCCTGGTGTTGGTCTCCTTGGTGTGCCTGTGGTGCATTTGCCGGATTAAGGCTTCCCAGTGTCACAATGCAGCCATGATTATTCAAGCCTTTACATCCATTGAATCAGTACAGTCCCCTCATGCTTGGCTGGCTACCTTAAAGGATTAATTTTTCTAGACACAGGATGCGAGGCTTGAGCACTGCACTTGTGGCCCGCCGAGACTTGGGCCCCAAATAGAGCACACCTGATTACATGTGGGTTGATACCTTGCATCCTACCTCTGTGAAAAAGGGTATCAGACGGGTCTGGTACTCATCGGGTAGATGGCACCTGAGTGAGGATCAGTACAATGTCCCTGGTCCACTCTACAGAGATCAGGCCTCTACTCTTGCCTGTTGCTTTAATATAAAAAAGGGGGAACTGTAGAGAGCTGCGTGCAGCCGCGCCTTAAAGATGGTGCTGGCTTCCACCCTCCACCTTCCCAATGGTGAGTGCTCTCAGTGATAAACAACTCCTTATTTGGCTAAAGCTAAGAATCTGGCTTGCTTCTGCGTACCTGGGCCTATAGGTAATGCCCACGTGGTGTTCTAGGGTTGGCTGCCCAGAGGCTATCTAGGCCATGAGCAGGTTTCCCCGGGGTCATCAGAAGAAATCAGAAATCAAGGTTCCTGAATAAACTGCTGAAAGAAGAGCCTGGTGTTGGATCTTCCTCGCTGGTCATGGCGGGCACGACACTTGATTATCTTGCAGGTTGAACTGAGAAATTAAACAAAGAGCTAAGTATTGTTATTTGTGCACCTTAAGCTTTTTATAAACTGTATTGATAACTAAAATTACTATGACCACTTTTAATTTTCTTATTGAGCAGCTAGAGGCTTGTGTTTTCCAGAATGGATCCTAGCCTTCACCAGGGAAGGCAAATTGCCACGTTCTTATTGTACATCCCATGATGTTGTGTAGGAAGGTCTGAAAAAACCAAAAATTTCTTGTGTTCAAATGAATTGCACATCTTCTTGCAACAGTGTCAGGGAAGCTTGAGGACTCAGGAAAGCTCTACTAATTAGTAGAGCTTCCTAGCTCAGAGACCCAGAAGTTGCACAGCCCTGTGAAGATGTGCACCACTGGCTTCCTATAAATGAAGGGCATTTTGTTTTCCCTCTGCTTTTTGCCTAAGCACCACCATGAAATGCCAAGGATTCTTTAGAAGAATTAAGAAAAAGAAAAAAAAATGAAAGGACAAAAGAAATAAAGTAAAAAGAAGAAAAGAAAGGAAGAAAGAAAAGAAAGAAAGGAAATAGACAAACACAAACTACAGAGTGAGCTCTCTTTGGGCAGTAATGTAATTCTGTGAAATAGATTATGGAATAGCCTTGCTTATGCCAGTGGGTAACAACTAAACCCCAACAAAATTCACAACTGAAATCTTAGAACAAAGACTATGTACAGTGACTGTGAGTATCATTGTCCTTATTCAGTCAGTGAGTGCTGCATAGTAGAAACAGAAATCTTCCCCTAGAGATAGTAGAAAAGCAACTAGAAGGAACACTGGGAGAATGATAATGTAAAGACTAGGGAAACCTGAATGCTAAAGTGCTAGAAAAACCCATTGGCAGTACCCTACATGTAATAAAAGGATTCTGAAGAGGTTTTCATGTGCCAAGATTAAAGATCAATAATTATCTAGTGGGACTGTATAAAATTAAACAGCTTCTGTATATTTAAGAAAGCAATCAATCCAAGAAGAGAAAGGCCACAGAGTGTGGGGTGGATATTTGATACCTATATATCTGAGAGAAGATTAATATCCAGAATAAATATACAAATAACTCATAAAAGAATCAACACCCAATTTAAAAAAAATAAATTACTGAATTAACAGTTCTAAAAAAATGACTAAGAAATATCTCAAAAAGTATTTATTGCCCTTAGCAACTAGGGAAATGCAGATTAAAACAATATTATGATTAGTCCCGACCTCAATCTGAATGAACAGATTTGTTCTGTAAAATGAACACATCAACTCACAACAAATGCTTGTGAAGCTCTGAAGAAAAAGGAACCCTCATTCACTGCTGATGCCACCGTCAACTGATGTAGCCCCTCGAGAAATCAGTATGGAGAAGGCCCCAAAACTAAAATTATATCTCCCATATGACCCAGTTATACCACTCCTTGGTATATGTCCAGAGGACTCAACATCCTACTCCAACAAACACTTGCTCAGCAATGTTCATAGTTGCGCTGTTCACAATAGCTAGGAAATGAAAACTATCTAAATGTTACTCCACAGAGGAATAAATGTTGAAAATATAGTGTATATACAAAATATAATACTACTTTGTCTTAGTCAATGTTATATTGCTGTGAAGCGAAAATGTGATCAAGGTAAGTCTTATAAAGGAAAACATTTAATTGGAGCTTGCCAGGAAGCATGGTAGTATTCGGACAGCCATGGTACTGGAGGAAGAGCTGAGAGTTTGAAAACCAGATGCACAAGCAGCAGGAAAAGCAGACCACTGGGCCTGGCTTTACCTTCTGAAACTTCAAAATCCATCCTCAGTGACACAATTTCTCCATCAAAGCCACATCCACGTGAACAAGTAGTACCACTCCCTAAACATTGAAATATATGAACCTATGGTTGTCATTAGGATCGAAACCACTCTGAATTTAGTTGCAAAAAAAAAAAAATTAAACCACAGACATCACAGATAAATGAGTGGATAGATTTTGGGAATATACTGAGCCAGGTAACACAGACTCAGTAAAATAAATGCTACAGGTTCTCTCTTATTTGAGAATCTTAATTCTACATATTTATATATAAATAAATAACCTGAAGTAACGGCAAATACCTTGAAAGTAAAAAGTGACCATGGGAGTTGGGAAGAAAAGGGCTCTAGAAAGGAGAATAAATAATACATAGAAAAATTGCCATGCAAAATTGAAAATAATTTGAGAACTGTCTGCTAAAGTATCCACTGTTGGACAGGAGTTTCTTGTCCTTTGGCTTAGAAATACTGCAGCTATTTGGCTATAGACATTGTGATGCTTTAATGTGAACATTACATCAGAGAAGCCATTCTTTAGATGAAAGGAGCTTCTGATCACTAACATGCAAACACCAACATCTGGAGACTGAAAGGTAACACAAATTAGTTTATTTACTGAACATTAACATGAGCATGAGAGAATTGGTTTATAGATCAGTGTTTTGGACACACTGGCTTCACAGTATGTAGCCTTGTATCTTTCAATGTTGCATAGTTCAAATCTTTGTCATGAGTCTATACTTTGAACGTAATAGAAAGTACTGTGTTGTGATATGATTCTCAAATTGTACAATTGACCAATCTCAAAGATGCAATTTAATAGTGTTGGATATGTAGTATATCTGGGTTTTAGAAATTGTAATATTTGTGTATACATGTGAATATAATACTGTGTCAGTTTAATCACATTAAGTATATAATTTTATATTATCTTGTGGAACCATCCCATTTATCTAGTTTAAAACATCTCACCATTCCAGCTGGGCCATTAAGAAACCCTATCAGTCAGATTCAGAAAAAGTAATTCGCAATCTAATAAAATTATTTTAAATTTTTAATGAAAGTGGATGCCTGCATCTTCTGCATATGAGAGTACACAGCTACTTCTCTGCACTTAGAGCGTGTTTCAGTGTGTTCACAGACACATGGAGACACAGTTATAAAAGCTCGTGGTCACCCTCTTCTATAGCATGCTTATTTCACAGATGAAACATACAGAGGAACTTTGATAATAGACACCCCCTATGGAGAAACCTCTAAATAAAATATGAGTGAAGAAAGAATGTATACAAGAGCAACAAGAGTGTCTGCAGACTGATGGTAGGTAAGTTTGGTGATTCTAAAACATTTTCATGCTTGATTTTTACATCTCCTCTCTTAGAAGAGGTACAAAGTCTAGTTCTATTCCATTTAACTATGAGAGGCCCTTATGCACTTTGTAAAGTTTAGGGAAAATGAGAATCCTGATTCCAAGTACAGGTGATCAACAGCCATGCAACTTCTGATAGTTTCTGGGCTCATACTTGGAACCTCATTTCTATGCTGTCACGCAGCCTAATCCATACGAAGAGATTATTGGTAGATGTGTTAGCTGAAAACTTCCACGGAAGTTTTAGCTGACAGTCACCATCCATCTCCAGACATGTAAATGAGGATGCTGTCAGAATCACCCCAGACCCACTGTCTGACCAAGCCCCATGAGAGGTGCTGAGTGATAACTACCTAAATGAGTTATGTCAACTCCCTGAACCATGAGCAACAAGAATAATAAATGATCATGACTTTTTGTACCACAAAATTTTAGACTGTTTGTTATGTAGCATTAGACAACCACAACAGTCAGTGAAATGATCAAGATATGACAGGTGCATGAGCTGTATGGGGAGAAATCATTAGACCAGAAATGAAGGTTTATTCTGTTTTCTAAGAACTGAAAGGAAGAAAAAAGGTTGAGAAGTATTATTTACTTTTTTTCTGCTGCAATGATTGAGAAGGAAGGATTTCAAATAAACATAAACTTTAAAATTCCTACACAGAAGAGAGATGATAACTTCTGTAAAGCAATATGAAAAGATTTTATATTTATATGTTTTTTTGGTAATAGGACATAGTTTGTAGCTTTGGAACAATATTATTATTTGTCATTTACATTAATAATCATATCTCATAACTAAAACCACTTATTTTTGCGCATTCACTTAGACATTTGTTATACACATATTCATTACCAGATATTTTCCTAGAGATAGTAGTTAATAAAATATAATTCTTACATTCAACAAATTTATAAGAAAACTTATGAGAGAGTAAAAGAAGTAAACATGAGTAATGATACAGCATGTCAAACTCACCTGGATGATTACAAGATCCAGGGTGCCAAAAGGCTCTTGTCAGCTCTTGAGAAAAAGCAAGGGTGGTGACTGTCAGTGATAGATCTTTAGAGGAAGTTTAGGTTATCCTCACTCCTAAAGAGGAGGGGCCAAGAGCTCATTCAGTGGGGTTCTAGGGCACAGAGGCAAAGAGGTGAAAATTTGAGCAAAGGTCAGAATTCCACCGATATGGAGTCAAGATTACAAATAATGCATTGTGAAAACTGTCAGTATTGCTGAAACAGAGATCACAAGGCAGAGGAACAAGGAGGAAAACCACGATTGCCTCCGCTCCATTAATAATTGTATGCTTTATCCCAGGGAGTTGGGAAACCACTGAGTTACTTTCATGACAAGAGATCACACTGATCAGATGTGACCTTGATGTGGAGAATATATCTGAGGGAGACAGACTCAATTAGCTTCAGGACGAACAGATCCTGGGTATGTATTTCAGAGTGCAAAGCCAATGGTGATACCCATGTGGCATTTTGGATCAAATGCCCTCTGTTTTGTGAAAGCAGAGGGTGCTTTGATAAGCTTCCAACAGATTTAAACCACAAACGATCTCTTTTAATGAGAAATGTCTGCCACAGTAGTAACTTATATGAAAACAAAGCTTGGTATGTATGTATCTGTGTCAAATGAATATTCATGCCTCATGAGTCATTCTAGCATTTTTATAGTATAACCTTGAATGAAAGGGTCTGAGCAGTACTGATTTGAAAATGGCAATCCTTGGCATATGAGCCAATGTTGCATTGCAAACTGAAATTTGTTCAGACCTTTTTGAGAGTGATTCCTCCAATTAAAACAGTGTGAATGTGTGACAACAATGCCAGCATGCTTTGTATTATTAAATCGCCACTGAAAACATCACTGATATGTAAGTGTATGGACATATATATGTAGTACATGCGTTGCATGATATTGAAGATGTGCATGCATAGTTATTGATGCATAAATATGGGAAATATGTAAACTGAGCCACTCAACAACAGAATCTGCTTCCAGTGCATTTTACGTACATTCAATGCGTAATTAAAATAATTCTTTGCCAAAAGAGTAGCTGATTTGATGGGACAACTCCTTTTTTTTTCTGCTACTAGCAGAACAAATTAACATTTCTGTGGGGAATGAAAAGAAGTGGTTTGCGGCAATTCATATAATAAATAACCATAGTAGCAGTAGCTATTGTCATTGAGCCAAAATGCTTTAATTTAAATCATTTATACTAATTACTGAAATTGCTAGGGAATCGTTAGGAATAAGTATTTATAGAAGCTGAAAGAGAAATTCAGTGTTACTATAGACTTCACATTCATATTCTTTATTTCACTTTATTTTTAAAAGTCATTTTGGAGAGAAAACTAAAATTTGAAAAGAAAGGTCAGGGTAGTGAGAAACAGGACTATGCTTCATCAGGTTTAGAGCTAATATTTTTTTTTAACTGGAAGAGTAGAAACTTAGTATTTCACAAGTCATTTATTGTATTTCATTTTTAAGATCCAAAATGCTTAATATGTTATTCCAAGCTGAATGGAAATCTGGCAAGAAACAAATGGGTTATTTCCTCTGCCAGGCACCCCGCCTTTGGTTTATTCCTGCAGGCTGGTTTCAATTCACATCATTTCTAAGTGAGCTTATTCCAACTTCCAGAGGTTGCACAAGAGCTTGTCAGCTGGTAGGGACAAAACAAGTTCTATGCAGTCCACTGTGGCAGTATTGCTTAGCCTTGGAGATTTTTTTTGTTAGTCTCAGGTGGTTTAGGATGTCACCTTTCTAGTAAAAGAAACAAAGTATGAGAACGATGTGATCAGAATCAGGATTTTATGGTCCCTCAATGATACTGTTTTCGCACTGGAGAGAACTGGGGACTTCTATACTCCCATAAATATCTTAACAGAAGAAACATATGAAACAGAAAAACTGAGTCTCAATGCTATCACCCTATTAGTAAGGGAGTTAAAACTGAAATTTGCAGTTCTTGAGCCAAGCTGGAAATCCATTAGTGTGACATAAGTCATATTCACAAATTAAATGTGTATAGAAATCAAGTATAGCCCATTGCGTTGTGCTTCAATTTTAGATTTATTACTCAGAAAATTGCAGTAGATAAAGGTTTGAACATATTCCTTGGAGTTTCATGCTTTGATTTTTTATTCTGTGTTTTTGCTGTGCATTTCTTATTTTAACTACAGAAGGAATGCAAAAAGAAAATAAAACAATAATGTAACTTAAATACAAAAAATTGTATTATATAATATATGACCAATGTGAGATGAGATTATTCTTGCTTCATGAAATTCTGCAAGAATTATTTTTCTGTATCAAAGATTTGCTAAATGGTCTCTTTTAATCTCTTAGATACATTTTTTTCCTAACATGCTTGTATTCTGTCAGCTATGTCTAAACTAAGATTCTCAAATTTGGGCCAACACACATTTTTATTTAAATAGAAACTGTTGTTTTAACTTTAATTTTGCTTTAAACTTCAGAATATAATTGACCTCAATTTTCAGAATTTCTGTGAATTAATATACATATAACCTTGGTAAGTTGACTTTTCCCCCATTGACAGGGATTTTCTGAGTTTCAGTACAAAACCCATGTTAAGTTCTTCTCTCAAAGGCACAACAGATTTAAAATAAGTTTTATTTGGAGAGGAGAATGTATACATGTAATATGTTCGTGTGTGTGTGTGTGTGTGTGTGTGTGTGTGTGTGTGTGTGTGGTGTGTGTGTGTGTGTGTGTGTGTGTGTGTGTGTACACATGTGTATGAGTACATGTGTAGGCCAGAAGTTGATACTGGACATGGTTCCTTACTTCTTGTTTGTGTGTGTGTACACATGTGTATGAGTACATGTGTAGGCCAGATGTTGATACTTGACATGGTTCCTTACTTCTTTCCACCTTGCTTTTTGAGATTGAATCTCTTAGTTAACTGGCAGCTCTCCACTTAGGTAGTCAATGGGCCTCACATATGCTCTTGTTTTCCTTTCTTAGAGCTGGGATTAGAAGCATGTATCAACATACCTAGTTTTTTATGTGTGTGCTTCGGATCTGACTCAAGTTCCATAATAATGCTTATGCAGCAAGAACTTTTTAGGTAGAGTCAACTCCCTAGTCATCAAAACAGCTTTTAATAATATATTACATACAGTTATTTTGACTTTTATAATGACTCCAGGATTTAGAAAGATAGACGTCTTTATCATAGTTTTATAAGTTAATAAAGAGAATGGCTACAGAAAGAGAGTAGGGGGCAGAGAAGAAGAGAAAGTCTTTAAGATATATATAATATTAAGATTGTATTATTGACATTAATAAATATTTAATCATATTACTTTTATTTTATTAATAGTATAAAAATGACACTTTGCGAAATAAGTGACTCTATTTCCCCCGATCATGCATCAAATTGTTTACTATGTAGTTGGTACATTAGATAGGATTCACTATGCCACAAAACATATTTTACCATGTACTGGAGAGCAGGCTTGATCACCTAGACCTAGAGGAGTGGTCTTTGGGCCTTGAGGGCCCAGGGTCTGGGGCGTGGCCAGAGAGCCAGTTTAAGATTGAATGCACTCCACAGCTGGCTTTGTTTCTCTCTTGTGCTCTTGGGTGGAGGACCTGACCTACTGAGCTTCAGTTTTCCAGGAACTGCACAAGTGTTTAATCACTTGTATCAGTGAGTTTCCTCCCTGAATCCCCTAAATAAATATATCATTCTTTATCAGTTCCTGGTGATTTGTGTTAATATTACCATATGCTATAAATTACACTATGTAATACTGAATGTATATTATTTAACATGAATGGCTTTGAACCTGTGAGAATCTTTGAATTTATTGTGAAAGCATCATCATTTTTATACAGGAGTGTGTAGCCTACAGTATGCTGAAGATTTATTACATTTTAGTTTGATACATGTGTTGTCTGTTCTGAAATAATTGCTACCATTCAAGAAATTGGACCTATTTTGCTGTCTTCTTTTTTCTCTTCTTTTGTTTGGATTGCTATGAATTTAGAAGCCTTAGGTCACTGAGAATGAAATTAAGGGCAGCTTAGAATAAATGTGAATTCAATGGTACACATTAAATAGAACAGCTAATGAACTCATATGCTGGTTAAGGGCAATATCCAGGAAGTTCATGAACTGCTCTTGTGGGGTAAGCCATGTGCAGCTGCCCTGTGAGCACTGGTTATGGGGAGTGTGCTGAGCAAAACAAATTAGCATTTTCAGTATAGAGATCCATGAAAATGCATGATCATGAAAACATGCACAGGCAGAAATAATTGATAGATTAGGGAATTAATTTAAACTGTGCTTTCATTCTTGATGCCAAAATGCTCTGAATTACCTGATGCTCTCATACTGTGAATGGATAAGGAAGTAATGCTCCAAAAGTCAATGATACAAAAGAAAGCTTACTCTGAAATGCACAATGTATTCAGGGCCCTACTTCACAATGATGCAGCCTATCCTGATGCATATATACTTTGCAAAGTCATGTTTTAATTTTTTTATGTCCAAATTTTACCTAAAAGATTTTATGCCAAAAAATAAGCCATCGGATTGAAGGGAGATAAAAATGAAGATCACAATCTCTCTGGTTTATCTCCTCTTACTCCTAACCTAAAACTGGATCATGAGGGTAATGTCTATTTCTGTAAGGATTCTTTTCAGTGATCTCTGCCTTGTGGCTCCTCTGACAAGCAGCACTGGAAAGCATTAAGTGTCCACCATGCAGGCACAGGGCTGCTCTGGTGAGGGTGGGACTCTCTCTGAGGCTGTCACCTGAAGTATTCATTGAAAAGAAAAGAAACTTCCACTCCCTAGTGCTCTTGATTAAAAAGGGCAATTTACAATCTAGATTTAAGAGGTTCTTTCTTTGATGATGGGCAATACTTTCTTCTCTTTCTAGGTGGTGAATAGTATCTTTCTGCACATGCAATGTTAGGCTTAAAACAGATTTAAGAGGCAAGCTTAATAAATATCTTTTTCATTCTTCAGAAGAATCACTTTAGACTGATTCCTTCTTCCCAATTCCCTTTCTTAGTGTTTTTATGTAGCTCCACACAGTCACGACTCACTGATGAGCTCAATGTCTCTTTTCTCAACCAGGAAAGTCTTAAATGTTTTATGTTTACGTCTAGATTTGCTCAGCCTAAATCTATCTCCTTTTTTTTGACTATCTTATTTCAGTTATACATTTAGGCATGAACAGGTGTGTTGCTTGACCAATAAACTATCCACTAACCTGTTTTATCTAATTACAATCTCACCTCACTTGATCTTCTGCCATCTCTCTATTTGTGCCTCTGATGAAATGTAGAAAAACTGTGATTTGAAATTATTTCTGATAATGTCACAGTCATTTCTTATTCCTTGTCAGCTGTGGTGTTTCAGGGCAAGCCAAATATTTGCTCATTGTTCTGTAACTACATCCTATAAAACATTTGTAATGGATTTAGCATCATAAAAAATATCACATCATACTGTTTCATGAGTACAAAATGAAGTAACTTAGTGGCAAATGCATTTCTTCAAGGTTTTATAAAATAGTATTTTACCATCAAGAGTATATTATCTGAGTACAGATCACATAAAAATGCAAGCATATAAATTGTCAGTTGAATAACCGATAACAACAGAATTTTTTAACATTTACTTCTTTACTGTGTGTATGTACCTATATTTATCCATGCAATGGAGGGTATATGCAAGACAAAGACAACTTTCAGTAGTGGTTTCTGCCCTTCTCAGATTGTCAGGCTTCTAGCTGGCCCACATATGAACTGTGTTTTAAACAGAATATGACCATTGTTTTGCTTCAGTTTAACTCACTTAACTTCCACATCTTTTATTTTATGTGTGTATGAATGTTGTTTATTTATTTATTCTTTTGTTATATATTATATCCAGATCCTCAGTACCCTCAGTCATAAGGGTTATGCTATTGTTGTCTTCACAAAGCACAATGAAACAGGAAAGAGGAAACTTGAAACAATTAATCAGCTGTTTCCTTAAAGCCCAAAAACTCCACTTGCTTTGGAGTAGCTATGTGCTGATTATAAAATTATTTACTTGCTAATTCATAGCTGTGATTTTGTTTCTGTTATAAATTAATTGCAATGTATATATTTGATATGCAAGATAGCTGATATGAAAGGGATGTTGAACCCAAAGGGTTCATGACTTACAGTTTGTGAACTACTGCTCTGGAGTATTTCACAATAAATCAAGAATAAAATATAAAGTATACTGACTTAGACAAAAGGTAACTGATCAACAGATAGATAGATAGATAGATAAATAGATAGATAGATAGATAGATAGAAATGGACAGAGACATAGAAGTAGATAGAAAGAGATAGGAAAGTATACACAGAGAGATAGACTAATGTATTGTTTGTTCTTCAGAAGTATTTGCCTTCTATGGTATACAACACAAAGCACTGTTGAATGTATATGAATTCATGAATTAGCAAATAAAGTGTATGGTCAAACTGTAAAAATGGTTTTCCATTCATAGAATTACAATGTCTTCTTAAAACATGCTTTTGAGTTTAAAGTGAAATGGAAGACGAGTGGATGGGGGTGTAGGGGGAGTTAGGGGAGGAGGGCCCATGAGGAGAGAAAAGAGGGTAAAGTATGGTCAAGATGTAAAAGAAAATTAGCGTATGCTTTATAAATATAACAATAATAGAAATTGTTTTGTGGTTATAAAAGTCAAAACAGAAACATTTGGCTTTTTAAAATGTTTTCAATGGGTAATTCCCATGAAGTAAGTTATTTAGAAAGACTTATGTATACTATTTTAGAGTTAGAATATAATTAGCTTTTTTTTTAACTACTCAGTGCTATTTATTATGTTATTTGGTATATATTGCCTTGATAATATGGAAATATTTCATAGTTTATCTCTTTTTTTCTTCTTTATTTATTTTGTATTTATCAAAAAAACAGTAAAATGAATTTAAAATGCTGAGAAGTTAACAATAACTATAAAGAAGATAAAAATCATAAGCATGACTTATCAAGGGTGATAATGCAAATAAGATTGCTACACATATATTTACTTTGTGTTCAGCTTTCCCTCTGAATTTTTTTTTTCCATCCCTGTATATCATTATTCAAGGTCCCTTTCTCCTCCCACCACATCAGGTCATTTTTCTTCTCCACAACTCCCCATCCCCTCCCTGAGCAGGGAACAGACAGTCCTATGGTCCCACTGACCCAATAATGCTTGGATCGGTGAAGGAGCTCTGCAGGGTTCTGCCTTTCCATTCACCTTCCAGTCTTTCCATGATTGACCTGGTAAGAAGATGTTGCCTCATGAAGACCACTAGTCACAGTAGAACAGTGCTATATTAATAAAACTATCATTTTCTTTTGAATTATCACTCATTTATTTTTTAGCTCAAAAGTGATTTGACTGTAGAAATTAAAATCTGCTTTTATTGCTAGCTCTGCCTAAGGTTTCACTACCTCTGTAAAAATCATTTTAAAAAAAATGATAGCCATACAGTTTATAGCATAGATTAGAGCACATCGTTCTATGTGTGATTTGTTCTAAGTATTTTAGAGGTGGACAACCTTATATTTAAAGAAGCAGAAAAGCTTGAAGTATTTCAGCATTTCTCACTTCCTCGAACCCCTGGAGATTAGAATGAAATGCCAGTCAGTTCAGACACATTTCTATCAGACTTATTCAGACTTGCCTCTGAATGTAATTTAGATAAATATTTGATTTGAAAGATAGACTTAAAAGTTATAGTATACTATTTAAATACTCCTTATTCATTTTAAGTAAATCTTGTGTGTCTATGCAGAAGAAAATGAAGTTCTGACTGCAAGTAGAAACTTAGAAAGCAGGATCCAGTGAAGACAAGGGATGATACCCAAGTCTGCTTGCTTTCTTGGGTGATTGAGTTATCCAGTCGTCTATCATTTCCTTCTCTGCTAGTCTTCCTATGACTGACATGCTGAGAACATGCCACTTCATGTAGAACACTGGTTACAAATGACATTCCTCATGCTTCCATGGGTTTTTGGATCAAATCATGCCACAGGACATGTCTGCTGTAATGATATCTGCAAGAACAATGTCTCCTCTGTGTTGAGCCAGGGTTTTACCAAGTAGTAATCACGTGGCAGGTGTAGGGAAACTGTTTTTAAATTTATTTTACATTCTTATTCAAAACTGTTTTCAAATCAAACATCCTTCAGATGTCCTTTAACTATTTTTCTGGAGCTTAGGGAAAGTGCAAAGCAATACACTTTCAGGTGTACACGGTAGAGCATAATTTGCATACAAATGCATTTTTACTGAAAAAGATCAGGGCAGGGTTTTAAATATGCTTCTACACTGAACTTTTTAGCATCTTGTAAAATTGAATATAATACAAACTTAGGAATTCTCTCATCTTAATCATTCCATATAGAATACGTTTTGGTTTTTCAGGGTGTGGTGGTCATGTCATTGAAATGTCTGCAGAGTCATACATATTAAACAACAATAACAAATAAGAACATTGAACCATTTTTCATGCTTGGGCCTAATCAAGGACTTTCAAGTGTTAACTTGTGATGGAAGTTTAAACCCGGTGATCTTGATGGCCAGACCATCCAGTGTCATGTAAACACGGCGGTAAACACAAGGCCAGCTAGCGATAAACCTTGTCTTGAATCATAATTTGGAGAGGAATACCAGTCAGGTCAGCAGATAAGAGTCCTTAATGTTTTTCCAGAAGACAGACTCACAAACTCCAGCTCTATTAGGTTCAAAGATCTCTTTTAGCCTTGGCAGGAAGACATATAAAAGTGGCATACTCTCCACACAGACCCAAACATACACATAGTGAAAAATAAA
Source organism: Sigmodon hispidus (assembly GCA_004025045.1). Taxonomy (NCBI): domain Eukaryota; kingdom Metazoa; phylum Chordata; class Mammalia; order Rodentia; family Cricetidae; genus Sigmodon; species Sigmodon hispidus. The sequence continues at coordinate 19,690 of PVIH01003159.1, read as the reverse complement.
AATAAGTATTTAAAAATTAAACATGTAAGGTTAGGATCAGTATAGAAATATGTCCTGATGCCTCTTTCATCTTATACATGTGCCTACACACAGACAAATGATGATGATAATGATGATGATGATGATAAGAATAAGAGATAAGAATAACAGGAATGCTTTTTTTAGCTAACAATATTTTAGGAGCCAATAAAGCTCATAAGGAAAAGAAAGATAATTATAAAATATTTCTACTACTTTGCCTTTTTCTGAGTAATGATAGAAGAAAACTCTGTGTGTAGTACTACATACTCCTCCACCAGAGTGTTCTGGGGGTACTGGCCATTTTTAAAAGAATTTAGACAATTCAGAAGCTTTTATTTCTTGTTTCAAGTGTCTTCTTATAACTCTTGGAGTTCAGTCATTTTCTGCCTATATTGCACACTCCAAAGGCCCTGTCCAGTCTACTGAACAGCATACACAAGTTGGTTTTATGCAAGAAGTCATAGTTCCCAACAGAAGCTGCAGATATCAGTAATAGGTTGGACCCAGGGTATGATTCCCAGGTACAGAGTCCCACAATGAGAATCAAAACCTGTTGGTTCAGTAAAAAGTCAAAGACTAATCAAGATTAAGATTTCCAGGCCCATGCAGTCCCACAACAGGCATGGGAGGCTGCAGAAGCAGGGATCAGACCAGAGCTGAACTAGGGCATAGTGCGCAGGTATAGAGAACCACAGAAGACAACAGGAGAAACGGGAACAGCCAGGGATAGAATGACCGTTGAAGACAATAGTGAACTCAAGGGATAACATCATGGATGTTACCTGCTTCCCTGAATACCAGTTCCACAAGTCAATCTTCCTAAAATTTAGTTCTCCCACAAACACTGAAACCTCCTTCACTGAAGGAATAAAGGTATTTAGAAGAAACAAAAACAAAGACAAAACCAAAATCCACAAACAAACGGGAGACATGTGCATCGCCATGAAGAAACAAACACAATGTGAAACGCATGACAACATATATGCTCCAAAAGTCACTGATCCCATGGTATGATCCTGAAATTAGAACTTGAGAGAAAATCCAAATAATTACAAAGAAGGATTATAACTATGCTCAGTCAGCACAAAGGAGATTGAAATTCACTCCCACAGAACTAAAGCAAAGAGCTGAATGAAGTAAAGAAGATCATTCAAGACATGAATAAAGAAAGAAAATTGCTGAAGGAAGACCAAAGTGAAATGATGCTGGAAATGAATACTCAGTAAGCCCAATTAAAGGCTCAGTGGAATGTCTCACCAACAGAATGGAGCATTTGGAAATGTAGTGTCAGGGCTGAAACACAAAGTAGAATAATTGAATCATTCAGTAAAGGTCAATGACAATTCAAAAAAAAAATGCATGTGGAACATAGAAAGGTTTTGAGGCACTTTGGGCATAGGAGGAGATGAATACCATACTAAAGGCATACACATTGTTTTTAATAAAATTATAGAAAAAATCTTCCAAACAATAACAAAGACATACTTATCCAAGTAAAACAAGACTACAGAACACCAAAAGACACAACAATCAAAAAGAAATTCTACAGGACCTAATACACTTAAAATACTAAAGGTACAAAAAAAAATAAAAAATAAAAAAGTGGTAAAAGCTGAAAGGCAGAAGGGTTAGACAACTTCAAAGGCAGACCCATCAAAGAAACACCAGATTATTCCATAGACACAATTTAAGCAAGAGGAGCCTGGGAAAATAGATGTTCTAAGATTTTAGAGAATTGTGTGACACATTTCCTGGGTGGATATATGGAAACCCTTCTTTATTCATCCTAGAGAGAGAACCAGTGATGAATTCAACAAAATCCAACTTGGAGAACCAATGAGTTTATTAAAATTATTTAAAAAGTAGTAATGGCCCAAAGGCAACTGCATCACTCAAAGCATTTTGAAGCATGAGTGATGACTCAGGAAAGCTGGACCCTTGGAAGACACTGCACAACTTGCAGGCAGGTGGACAGGGCTGAGAGTCTCTTCTAGTTAGCTCAGCTATTCTGAGCCAATCTGAGAAAACTCTACTTGTCTCTGCCTCTTTTAGAAAGTTAAGCCAGTTTAGCATCTTAGCAGCCCTTACTTCTGATAGAACCTCAAAGAATGAAGGGCCTATTGCATCTCCTGAGTTCTAGGGATCACATGTTCTGAGTTGTTCACTTCCTGGTATTTTATTTTCTCCATTTTTTATTTAATAAGTTTGTTTTTTATATCTACCACTGCTTCCCACCTCTCAGTCCCTCCCAGTCTTCCCTCAGCCTCCCCTCACCCCATCTCCCCATCAGGAGTGAGCAAGGGGAGATGGAAACAAATCATGAGAGAAGCAGATGGTTCAGTGGGAGGAGTCACAGAGAGGGAGAAAAAAGAAATGGTTAGCTTAATAGAGGGAGCCACTGGTAGGTTAGAAAGAAACCTGTTCTAAGGAAACATCCAAGAACCCACAAGATGTTCCTGGCTAGGACTCCAAGCAATAGTAGAGAGGGTGCCTACACAGCCCTTCCTGATATTTAATGAATTTAATGATTCTTATTTACAACACTGAAGAATACATATCCTTCCTACCAACTTATGAATTTTTTTCTAAAAAGAGTCACATATTAGTGCTACTGTATGAGCTATGAACTGTATAAACTATATATAAAGTATACATATTATGTTACTATGTAATATATCAATACAAAATAACATATTAATATAATATATTAAAGTGTATATGTATACTTTATATAGAGTACATACTATATAAACTATATGAGCTAAAGCTATTTCTAACAATTATAGAAAAATTGAAGTAATATTCTATATCTTATTTGACCATAATAAAATAAAGTTTGATGTCAAAAGGCATAGAAACTATAAAAAATAAACAAGCTTATGGAAATTAAATATTGTATGATATTGGGTGATACAAACAATGAGAAAATAAACTAAGTCCTAGAGCTGAATAAAAATAAAAGATTCAGAATATTAAACTGTGGAAATACAAAAAAAAAGTATTTTAAAAAGTGTATAAGTGCTAAGTGTCTACATAAATGAGTCATCATGAATTCAAATGAAAAAAATTTTTTCTTTTAATTCTTAGGAAAGGCATAGAATGGGAGCAGACATTTCCCAAGAATTATTTAGGGGGACATTATCAAGGTCAGAACAGAAATTAATGAGATAAATACAAAAATATGATGACTAAACAAAATTTAGTCAGTAATGTAGGTCTTCTGTCTTAGAAATTTCAGGACTAAGAAAACATTTCAAAATTTAATTAGAACTTCTAGGGACAAATAATGCCAGTATTTATCAAATTATTTCATAAAATAGTAAAGGAAGAAAATTTCTAAGATCTCTTTATATATCGCTAAAATATATAGAGAACACAGGAAACTGGAGCCCAAAACCTTGAATAACCCAACCAAAAAATGGGGTTCAGAACTAAAAAGGGAATTCTCTGCAGAAGAATTACAAACAGCTGAAAGGCACTTGAAAAAGTGCTCAACATTTTTAGCCATCAGAGAAATGCAAATCAAAACAACTTTGAGATACCACCTGACCCCTGTCAGACTGGCTAAGATAAATGACACTGATGACAGCTTATGCTAGAGAGGTTGCAGAGCAAGGGGAACACTCCTTCATTGTTGGTGGGAGTGTAAGTTCAGCCACTCTGGAATGCAGTATGGTGGTTTCTCAGAAAACTGGGAATCAATCTCCCCAAAGGTCCAACAATACCAGTACTGGGTGTATAGTCTAATGATGCACATTCGCACTCCAAAGGCATTAGTTCAACTATGTTCATAGCAGCATTATTTGTAATAGCAAGAACCTAGGAACAACCTAGATGCCCCCAACTGAAGAATGGATTAACAAACTGTGGTACATCTACACAATGGAGTATTACTCAGCAGTAAGAAAAAAAATGATATCCTAAAATTTGCAGGCAAATGAATGGATTTGGAGAATATCCTCCTGAGTGTGGTATCACAAACCCAGAAAGATAAGCAGAGGATGTACACACTTATTAGTGGACTCTAAACAAAAAAGCAAAAAGCAAAGCATGTCCAAGCTGCAAACCCCAAGCACTGAACAGCTTGGAATCTGAAATACCTTGGACTGGCACCTTGGATCCTACTCCCTTCAGAGGACCACCTGACCCAGTCCTGATGTTGGGGTGAGGAAACTGGATCTGTCAGGAGCGGATGCCGAACTAAGCCATATTGGAACCTTGGGATCTCCTGCCCTTGCTGGAGAGGAGATAAAGAAATGTGGAGAAGAGAGAGTGACTGGAAGGGGTGGGAGGGGGAAGGGATCTTGAACGAGGATATACAGAGATAAAAATTTGGCTTTATTCATAATAAAAAATAAAAAAAACAACAAAAAGAAAAATAAATTCAGAATTACCCTAATACCAAAAGAATAAAAAATAAAATTAAAAACCAACAACACTCCACTGTGACATAACTAAGTGCTTTCAGATTGGACCTGAGATTTGCTCTACAGAGGAAATATTAACTCATATACTTTAATCCTGCACGATGGTCCCTGGCAGAAGATGTCATAGCCACTAGAGTAAGACCTTCTGCTGCTGACTGGTAAGTGATTGTACTTTCATATCACTTTCTAAATTTGTATGCTTCTACCCATAGACCTGGGATGCCCTCAGTCCTGGTTAAAGAAGCATCTTTTAGCTGTAGACAGTCCTTGGTGTCAAGCTATATAACTGTTCAGTGCTGAGAATAAGAGACTGAGTTTTAAGCTCTAAATCCAGCATATTTATGCGCTTCCTCATGCCCAAGTATTCACAGAACTTTGTGTAAGAAGAGACAGAATAAATAATTACCGAGAAATATGCCCTGGGAAATGGTGCTCTGTGAATCTAACATAGTTAGAGCGTTAGAACACTCACAGAAGCTGTGGTTACATACACTAGATCTAGGCAGCCAAACTTCTGGCCAGAGCTAGGAGGAGGTATTGTTGCATTATCCCAGCTGCTTACTGAGGAGCTTTTGTCAGAGTCACAAAAGGTGGAGAGGAAGTGGGAGAAAGAGAGAATGTGAAAATGAGTGGGGAAAGTGTTTGTGGGTGTTGAAGAAGAGAAATGAATCTGATGTATGTTTGAAATTCTCAAGAAAACAGAAATACTAAAAACAAACAAACAAACAAACAAAAAAACCCAAAAGCACAAAGGAATACATACACTGATTTCATTGCTACCACAGACACACAAGCATGAACTTAATTATGCCTTCAGATACAGTCCATGGTACTGTAACAGAGCTCTAGGAAATAGTCAGTCTGTATCATGCAGCTGAGTGGGCACTATGTAGCCAGAAGTGGGGACATTACTGAGAACTATACCATAGCAGGCTAACTGCTTCTGATGACCCTTGCCATTTTAATCTCTTTGTATGTTAGCTATCGTCTGTTTAAAAACCTTTTAGTCGGGGTCAGAGAGAGGGCTGAGTGGTTGAAAACTCACTGCTTTTGTAAAGGATCTAGTTTGGTTCCCAGTAACCACATGGCAGTTTATGAGGGTCTATAACCCCTCATACAATGTGCTTCCATGGGATCCCACAGGAGCATAATATATACCTGGTACATGTGCATAGATGCAGACAAAAACACTCATACATACAAATAAAAATAAATAATTTTTCTAAAGTGTGATATAGTTCAGAATAAATCAGACAAATGGTAGCTAAAGTAGTGTGGCCTAAAAGAGGTTAAAGTCAAATAGTTGATACCTAAGTGTATAAAGCTCAATCTTCATGTCAAATTTTAATTATCAGCAATTTATATTCATGTTTTCTATTACAGCTCAAAACACTATCCTGACCCTGGCCTGGCACCAACACATGTATATAGTCACTAACACGTTTTTGATATCTGAGAACTTTGATGTAGCTTTCAACTTCTGAATTTTACATGGAATTTGTTGAAAAGAATTAAAACAAATAATAGCACATTCCTTTCGCAATTCTTTGTTTTTCAGAGTCACATTCGAAAATGTGCTGTATCCATTAACCTTTGTGCAAAGAGCAGAAGGTAAGCTCGTTAACATCTGACAGCTTCGCAGAGTCTATGGACATGTAATGAAAAATGCTGCCCCTCCAGTCTCAGCATACCTGTCAGCTGCATGGCTTATTACAAAGGAGAATCATTATTATGGCTGCTTTACTTTTCCAGCTCCCCCCATATTCTGCCAGTAAATATAAATTAAGATGGAGCTTGACTTATTACTTTATGAACTTTAATTTTCTCACCCAGTAATTCTATATTGAACAATTGTTAGTTAATGGTTTATTCCATGCATAATGAATGAATTTCCAAGTTCTTCTGAGTGGACATTATTAAAAGTTTCCTACAGAACAGCCATGGTTAAACACTAAGCATGGAGGATACAACACATTATTATTTGGCCTGGGAAATGATCCCCCATGTTCCTATTACCACAGTATGATTGCAATGATGATGGTATCGTGGAATATTTGTATAGGAGACAACAAAGTTGCAGGTGAGTAACTATAATTCAAGACAGATTTCCACGAGGAAAAAGGTGAGAGCATTTTTTTAGTGGAGAATAGAATCAATCAGTTAGAGGACATCCTCCCCAGCATGTAATTAATGGCCTGGGATTTCACTCAGTAATTGGTTATTACATAAGCCTTAACCATTTGCTGATGAGTAATGCAGAACTCCCCAGAGTAGCCTGCCAATCCTCCACAAATGAAGACAACAGAGCATGTACCCTTTCCCAATTATTCTTAAGCTATCCATATCCGGATAATCCTTATAGTTTGTATCATATGTGAACTGATGAAATCCTCACACTGTGTGAATACAATTTCAGGTAGCTTTAGCTGGTTTGTATAAGCATTTCTTATTAGGCTTCATTTTATTGTGTGTCTCAGATATTTAAATTTTTTTACAAATTAATGTTTGTGGCAACTCTGCTTTCAGCAATCTGTCAATGTCTGTTCTCACTCAGCATGTTCTCATTGCTTATCACTCTGACAAGTCATGATCATTTAAGGAACATTTCAATCTCTTATGATTAGCATTTGCTATTGCGGTCTATTATCTGTGATATTTGATGTTATTGTCATCTTTTTAGATGAAAATGTCACAAACATCAGGGTAAGGGTCTCTCTCTCTGTCTCTCTCTTCTGATAAATAACATTTTTTGAAATTAGAGTAATCACTAATTGTTCAACACACCTTGATATTTGAGTAGAAGGAAGCTTTACATCCCTGTATATAAGTGCTAGAAAAGGTTAAGCTGTGAGGTGATATGTAAAAAGCCATGCTGGACCAATAGCAGCTCTCATTCTAAACAGGCAAACTATGAGTATATTGGTAAAGTTCTTGGAGGAAGGTAATAATGTTACTGCAATGAACACATGTACTATATGGAAAACAGAGAACCTCCTTTCTAAAATGGAAAATGTTCTGGTGGGCTGCATAGAAGTTCAATGTGGCCAGCATATTTTTTTTTAGTCAGCTAGTTTGGAGTCAAGTTCTAAGTGTCTTTAGATCTACATAGACAAACAAGTTAAGGCAAATGACATAAAGGCTTGACAAACATTTGAGTATATGAGCATCTCAATGTAGAATCAGTGAACTATTAAAATAGGAGAGGAAAGATGTAAGGTTGGGAGGAGGTAGGTCTTGGAGGAGTTAAGAAGAGTTGGGAGGTGGATATGATCAAAACACATTGTATACACTGAAAAAGTTTAAAATAAATGCAGTTCCGGTGTTTAAAAATTTGCAATTGACAGAAGGTAGTATCTTCACCACATCCAACAAGTATAGTTGAACCTACATATATACCAGAAATGATCCTGATGTGCTAAATCTGACAACTGCTGACTGTGTTACACTAAACCAATTTTATATTAAAAGATACAACTTACCCACATAGATAAAACAGTCCCTGCTTGCCTTCAAATCTTCAAAGAATAGGTTGTTTATTGTGGTAATTTGAATGTAATTGGCCCCATAAGCTCAAAGAAAATTAGTGCTACTAGTATTGAGTATTTGTTAGAAGATGTGTATCACTGAGGGGGTAGGGTTTGTGGTCTCCTCTGCTCAAGATTTGCCCAATGATTCAGATTCTTTCCTGTCACTGTGAATCATAATGTAGCTTTTTCTCCACTCTCAGCTCCTTCTTCAGCACCATGTCTACCTGTATGCTTGCATATTCCTCTATGATGATAATGGACTAAACCTCTACAAAAGTCAGCCATCCCATTGAAATGCTTTCCTTTTTAAGAGTTTTCATGGCCATGCTATCTCTTGACAACTATAGAAAACACTAAAAATGTGATATAGTTTGATTTCTGTTACTATGCTAAATATCATGACCAAAAGAAATTGAAGGAGATAAAGTTTTATTTGGGTTACACATTCCAATCACAGATATTTGTAGTGGGAACTCAGGGCAAGCATTCAAGGTAGGTTCTTGGAGGCTGAAACTGAAGCAGACACCATGGAGTTGCACTGCTTACTGGCTTTCTGCTTATGAGTTGCTTGACTTGCTTGCTTATATACCACAGGACCTCCTATAAGCACAGGGAAGGTAGCATCCACAGTGGTCTTGGCTTTTGCTCCATAATCATCAATTATAATGTGCCTCAAAGGCTTGCATACAGGACTGTCTGATGGGAGTATTTTCTTACTTGTAGTTCTCTCTTTTCAGATGACCCTAGCTATTGTCAAATTCACTAAGCATTGACCAACATAGCTCTGTTACTAGCAGCTAACACAGAGGCCAAGTATTCAGTCAAGTTCAGTGCTTATTTATCATTCTAAGAGACTTTAGACTTAATTTCACTTTGCCTTTCTGCTGTCATGCAACAACAAAGCTTGTGTGAGAGCATCTATTTTACCATGTGTATTGTGGAATATTTTAAGCCTGTCACTGAGACATACTGTCGAGAAAAAAGGGAATCTTTTCCAAATATTTCTTCTCACTGACTATGGACCTGGTAAACCACACAATATGATAGAGATGTTTAACTTCATCTTGCTTTTTATGTCTGACAAAACACCATCCATTCTGAAGTGCATGGCTCAAAAATTAATTCAAACATTCAAGTTTTCTTTCAGAAAAAAAAATTGCAAAATAGTTATGCCACATAGTGATTTTTTTTTGGAAAGAGCTGGGTAAAGCATAATAAAAAATCTTCTGGAAAGGTTTATTTCTTCTAAATGTTTTTAAGAGCATTAGTGATACATGAGAGAAGGTCAAAATATCAACATTAGAAGAGGTTTGGAAGACGGTGACTGCAACTCTCAACTTTAAAAGGTTCAAGACTTTGATAGAACAAAATAAAAATGATAGTAGAAACAGGAAGAGAACTAGAAAAGTGTATGAAATGTCATGATAACATACAACTTAAAGAATTATGTGTTGTTTCTTGTACACAGAGTTTCAAGTGATTTCTCCTGTCTAAAGAAGTGGCTTTGTGGTTAAAAGCCATTTGATGCTCTTCTAGAGGACAAAGTTCAACTCCTAACACAGGCATCAATGACTCCAAACCACCTATAACCCCAGCTCCTGGGAACCTGATGCTCCCTTCTTGCCTCACAAACATCTAATATGTACAGAGAAACACATGTATTTAAATTTTTTAAATTAGAAAGGGTTTCTTGTAATTGGAACTTGTTCCTGGTGACAGTGCTATAAAATGTACTAACACAGCAAAGGGCTTAGTTTATTATGTAAACTTAGTTGATAAGAACCCAGTAGTTTGAGAAAGTTAACTCCTTTCTTCATGGACTTTTATTGTGGGTAAAAGGCTACCATACAACATTGCTCCTTACTGAAAGATCTGTAAAGATTTGATATGGCAAAATTCATCATTGTGTTGTGTAAAGGAATTTCCATAGCTCCACAGTGAACTTTCAGAAACGACTGACATGATCAGCTAGCAGAAATGTTTTTGGATCTGGAATGCATTTCTCAGAGTCTCGTAGGTGGCAGATTTTGTCCTTAGCTACTAGAACATTCAACACTTTCAGTGAGCTGCCTGTGTGGAGGAAGTGATTCTTTCGGGCATGCCAAGGAGGGTATATCTCATCATCTGTCTCCTCCTCACTCTACTTTATGCTCCTTGGAAATGAAGAACTGCCTTTGCCCCAGAGTCCTGTTGCCATGAAGTTCTGCCTCTCTGGAGTCCAAGAAACAACAGAAAAAGTGACTCTAAGCCGGAACCTTTGAAACAATGGAACAAATCAACCTTTTTTCCTTGCCACTTATTTTCTCAGCTTGTTTGCACAGCTGAGAAACTTCCTAACACAAACAACAAGGTAAGACCCTCTACCAATGAAAATCTGATTTTACAAAGGTTTTCATTCTTTTTTAGCTGTAATGTATTTGTAGTTAAGGTATTTACATTTTTGGACACAATACTATTTTATACTTGGTACCAATATAGAATAAATATATCTTTGTATGAATTGGAATGATCATTTGCAATTATTGTTATCTACTGAAAACAAAGAATGGTTAATGAACTACAATTTTCTGTGTGTCTGTCTCAATACACAATCAGATTATGAAGGGTCTCATACAATGAATGGTTTAACACACTGATTGAGTCATATTTGAACTATCTTTTGGGTTGTGGTTGAACTGTGGAAGGTTAAGCCTGACTGGAAATAGGAGGTCGCTATGGTCATGTTCTTCAAAACTATTTAGTCCTGGTGTTGCTCTGTCCTATACCAGTTTGCTTCCTGTCTGGCATAGTATGAGTAACTACTACATTATGCCTCCTCCTCCATCAGGCAGGATTTCTATAGCAATGAACTGAAGTAAATCTTGTCTGCATCATTTCTGTCATGTATTTTGTCATAGTGACCAGAAACCAGAAATGCAGCTGAGCAGCTGATATTGTTGAGAATTCAACACACACACACACACACACACACACACACACACACACACACACGCATCCCTCACTTTATTTTAATATTAACATCATTGTGGTTGTTTAGAACTGAATTGCAGTAACTCTAATGAATGCCTACTTATAAAACATTCTAGGGTGCTTGTATGTGCCTTCACATAGCAACAAGTCCAGTAGAAAGTTTTCATTTTCAGATGAACAGTTTCTGTGAAGACTAGGGATTTCACTTTTCTAATTATTCTACAATAAGAAAGCAGTTGACTTTTATTTTCAGGTCTGTTCCCTTCTAGTTCTGACCTCTGATAATTTCTAAGCCACTAAAAAGCAAGTAGCAAACTTCAATGTATTCATTAAAGCACACACAAATCTAAGACATCCTCCCTCTCTCCCTGTGAATCATTTTTTGCCCACACAGGATCTCATCTCTTGTCTGTCAGAACTTTATCTAACCCATTCTTATCCCAACCACCAGAAAGATAAATGCATTGACTTATACAATGATTTACTTTATGGCTTCCTATCAGCCGAACAGTAATGCAACATTCACTGACATACAGAAGTGACCTACTGCAGAAACAAGTACAGCTTCCTGCTGAGAAAATGGTTAGTACCTGAGCTACCAAGTATACCAGCTGAAAAAGTAAAACACGACAGGCTTCTAGAACTTCCTAAAAAAGAGACGCAAATTCTCTCTGCTCTTTTAGAATGTGTAATACTATCTTAACACATGTGAAAACTTATTACAAATTTTATCGTATTGCTACATTTTCCAAGTTTGTCAGTAAGATATTTTCTTCTAATATCTTACATTTATTTGTAAATAATGTAAGAATTTTTAAGATTATGGCTGTTTGTACCATATCAAACAATGCTGAGTATCATGGCTCATTCCTGTAAGCACTGGCCCTGGGGAGGTGAGATCAATAGTATTCACAGTTAAAGGCTAGCTTTAGTTACACTGCTGGTCCACGACTAAGGAAAGCCTGGGCTACATAAAACACTGTCTCAGAAAACCAAAGCAAAAAGGAAACAAAAAATTATCAGAATATCAGAACAAAGAAAAAGAGCCAGTTTCTACTCACTTTGTAATATTTCTGGGAACTAATTTTGTGCCTTACTTTGAAGAATAGGAGATAGAAGTAATAATTTCAACTTATTAAAAATGCCAGCACTTAGATCAAGAGAGATTCAACATGAAATGTTGGATAGAGGATGAACAATTTAACTTTCATCTACTCTTTATTCAACCTTCATTATATTCTTAAATGGAAATATATACTGTAATGTTACTGGGGGATTATAAGGTGTGTGTGGGGGATGTGTGACAAAGAACCACTAACTTCTTAGAAATGGATTTCCTATATTTGCACATAGTTTTAGGAGCCATTAAATCTCTAAGTAGCTCCAAAGTGAGAGGTGAGATAAATAAATATGCATGAACTACAGAACAGGAGGACCAAAGCTGGGATTTTACAGACTCTTATAGTGTCTTCAGAATAGACTCAGTGATATTCATGATTACTGTCATAGATTCTGAAGAGAATTAGATGAGCAGGTACATCCTCTTACTTGCCCATCTGTTGATCAGGTATATTTATTATATTACTTGCCCCTAGTGATCAGGTTCATTATCTGACTTGCCTCTGTGGATTAGTAACATCCTCTGACTTGCCCCTCTGATCAGGTACACAATCATTTTACCCGCTCGTTGATCAGGTACTACCTCTGACTTATCCCTCTGATCAGAGTGTGTATGCCTGACAGAACTGATACTCAAAAGCCTTATGTACACCCAAAACCAATCCCAAAACAAATATGATTCCAGACATCTGTTTTAAACTCCAGTAGTTATAAAAACTATATCCAGGAGAAAAAAATGAGTAAAAATACTATATTTTCAGACATACAAAATTTAATTCAGGCATTAAGTAATGAAAGTAAGGGAAAAAAGCAACTTCTAGAATATTTTTTGAAGGATTTTTATGAAGAATCTGTAGAATCAAAATTCAGTTTTCTAACTTTTCTAACAAAATTATGTACCAACAAAATACAAAAATATGTTAGTAACAAAAAAAATTTTCTGATTTTAATAGCATTTATTTTTATATATATATGTAGTCATAAAATACACTTTTGAAAATAGAGCATGTGCCTTTTGACCGAGGTTTCAAAAAAGAAAACTAGAAGTAAAGGAAAGTGTCCATTATAAGCTAGACAGACTATGGAGAATAGAGGGAGTGGGAAGACTGTCAGGTCATAGAAATGATGGAGCAACACCGTGAAGGTCGATTGCATCAGCACTATCCCCACAAGTTTCACATCAGAGCTCAGTGTGAGCACTAGGCTGTGCATATCAACACACAGTGGGAAGTATGAATCTAAGCATCAGTCTGGGGGTTAATTTCTCCTGTGTGTTTCACAATTACTTACCAAAACACCTGCACTGCAAAATGCCCTTGTTCCGAAGATGTGCTCTTACTTCACAGGTTAAAAGACTTTGCCTTTCTGGCATATGAAATAACACTAGTCATAGTTTAAAAGATTATAAATGATTGGAAATCAGGACAAATGCATCAACTTGAATTCATTTGTTTTGGATTGTTTTTTTATTTTTTTCCTTTTTTATTATTTATTATTATGAACAAAGAAGTAACATTTTCTATCCTTGTATATCCTTATTCAAAGTCCCTTCCCCCTCCCACCACATCAGGTCTTTTTTTTCTTCTTCATTTTCTTATACAGTAAGCTTGGATGATCAAATGCTAGAGTCTTGATATTGGCAGCCTTAATGTTTACACAGAAGCAATATGTGATCAAGAATACAAATAAAACATTCATAGAAAAATAGTGTACATATCAGAGAATAAATAAAGCTAAAATAGTGCATCATTTGAAGTTTTTAATCTGTGAATTTTAAGTTCTAACATACCAAAGTAAGTGGCCAAGAGTTCTTATGGCATACAATTATACTGGCCATGCTCAAATATATCGTCTATAGCATCTTGCTGTCATCATGAGAGCAATTACATGTTATCAAACATGCTTGAGAACAAGTAACTAGAAGTTCATTTTTCCTGTTTAATATCCACATCACTCTTGATTTCCAAGTTCTTGTCTATACAGGGAGTAAGCAGTTTAGAAAGATCAGTGTTAGAAGGGTTATCTTTGTATTTTATTACCTGAAAGACCTGTCATTGCATTATCTGGCATCGAACATGAACATGCTGGTATAAGTTCTTGTGAGGCAATCCTTTTGACCTTTTCCATGTCCCTTGGCTCCAGTATTATCTTGCAGCATTATATGCATATGTCACCTAGCATGTAAATTTTATGGGAGATAAGGTCTTTGTCAATTTGATCTAATCCATACATATTTGTTGAGAGTGTAGCAAATGTTAGATGTGTATAAAGGTTATTGAAAATCTGGATTTATTAAAGAGAAAGGTGAGAAAGACAGTAGTGATGGTGATACTGGGAAGTAAGCAAGCAATACTTGCCCAGTGAAGCACATCTTCCATCATTTCAGAGAGCAACAGCCAAGTATACAACAGAAAGGAACCACCTTGCTTAGGGGTCATGGGCAACTTCACAGTTGCAGATACACTTAGCAAGAAGCTTAAAGTTAGACCAACTTGAAGGAAAGGATTGTTTGAAATAAATATTTCTGGGGTTCACACTATGCCATGAAAATCACAACTTTGTCAATATAACTGACGAAAAGATAGTAAGTTTGGAATACAGAGTTCTAGAAAGTTTGTGTTTCACCTGAAAGCCACCAAAAATATTTGTTTCTGTGACAAATTGCAATTTTTTTGTAAGGATATGAATCATGACTGTGGTTAGTTCTCTAGTAACAGTAAGACCTGTGAGATTAATCAGATTTTGTTAGTGTACCACCAGTTTCAACAAGCAGAAAAAATAGTGTAATATTATGTATACCCCAAGGTGAATAATTAGCTCATAACTAGTGTTAAAGGAGCCCTTGCATGGGTATAGTGAAACTGTAAACATATCTGAATTCTTACTCTGCCCCTTTTGTGAGCGAGCTTTTCCTCAGCCTGGCTTTTCTTATGGAAAAAGATAGCTGCTATTTGAAAGGTGAAATATGTTCATATTCTTCATGTTCATACAGAAAGGTTATTCTCTTGACAATTTATTAAATAATTTAAAGTTATGTCTTTATTGGCTCATTGAACACTTCTCTACAAGGAGTGTGGTCTGGAAGACTGTTCAGAAGCATCAGGCAGAGCTGAGAGTCACGCCAACCCTTACTATACGTGGGAGGAATTATAGAGTGGAGGGAAACCAAAGATGTTGTAAAGGAAAAAGGATGTAAACCGGAAGTATGGCTGCTACAGAGGCAGCCAACAAATGCATGGAAAGAAAGCATGCTTGCCATTGTCAGGGCAGAAAATGGCAAGAATTTGAATTTCTACACTGAACGTACAAACTGAGTGCAGGGAACCGTTTTGAGAAAGTGTCAACTGATTGAATGTGACAAGTGTGGAAAGGGGGTAAAATGAAGAATGACTTTAGATCCTGTGATTTAGGTTAATGGAAATTCAGTATTGGTATGAATTAAAGTAGATAAAACAGATCAAGAAAGGGAAACAAAGAATAGGGAATTTATTAGGTTTAAGGTGCTTACATGTCTCTAAAATGGAAAGCTGAATGAGAAATTGAGTAGTTGGGTAATGGATTTTTGCATATTGATCTTATATTAAGCCAAACTGTGATAAAGTTTTAGGTAGGTATTCAGGCATTAGCATGGAAAGTCACCAGGGACTGAACCTTTCCTGACAACCACCTATGGCCCCATCTCCTGTTCAGCTGGTATAAGATGATCTTTAACTGATTCTTTCTAAAGTAACGAAAGCATGAAAAGGTAAACATTTCAGGGCTTTGTTGAGGACAAAAAGTAGTGACATGACATTCTTACCTATCCAAACCAAGATCACAGAAAAAAACATTTGCCCACTTCCTTAACAATTATTCCAGCTGAACATGCCAGTCTCCTGGCCAGGGAATACTCCTCAGAAAGATGATAGATCTGAGAATGGGCTAGAGTAGAAAGGAATTGTTATGACCTAATGAGATTGGTATGTATAGACTGTGGAAGCTTCTTTTATGTGTTTACTTAAAGATCCTCCCTGCTAATCCTGCAGACTATTCTGAGTTCTAACTCTAAAAATATAACTTTATTTTGCTCCTCCTTATCTCTTCTTTGGGCACCGAAAAATCTTAAGCATTCCTGTCCTAAGACTTTGGGTGCCCTCCCTCTTTCTCTGAACTCTGCTATAACACACAGCTGTTTGTAGATCTCCCTTAGCTGAACCTGCCTTTCTTGAAATCAATTTGAAAAAGCCCAGTTTTTTCTCTTCTTCTCATTCATTTTGCTCTTCCCAGCATCTGCCAATATTTACAATTTGTCTAATCTATTGTTTTTCCTCTCAGACTCTAATAAAAACAATCTTTGAGCTCTTTGGTGTTTAATATTGATTGTCAATTTTGCAAGACCTGGAATTACTTAGCAGACAATGCATTAGTCCTGTCTGTAAGAGAGATTCTAGATAGTGATAGTTGAAGTAAGAAGGCTCATCCTAAAAATGGCTGGCATTATAGCATAGCTCTGGTCTTAGACTGCACAAGAATGAAAAGGTGAGATGAACATAAATCAACATGCATTGCTTTCTGCTTCCTGATTGCAGATACAGGTACCAACTTAAACTACTAATATTATGACTCTATCATAATAAACTATACTCTGGAACTGTGACCTACAGCAAACTTCTTTAGGTTCTTTTCTTTACTTATTTATCACAACAATATCAAGAGTAATAGTTAGCTTTCCTTTAACTTTATTTATACATTTCTTTATGATGGTATGAATTCCCAGAATGGAGTCCCAACTCTCCAGAAACAAAAGTAAATATTAGTTATTTAATCAAACAAAGGAAATAAATGAGTTGTAAAGTGCTGGATTTGTTAAACTGACAGGAAGCTAAATGAGAGGGGGGAAGAAATTAAATCACTTTTGAGGTACTTGTTTAAGAATCACAATCTGCTGCCTGTGAATCCAGTTGAAGAGAACTAAGCTACTTCTCCAGCTAGATGTCTGCCTATATGTCATCATGCTTCTGACTGTGATTCCCACAGTGATGATAATGGGATAAACCTCTGAATTGTAAACCAGCCCTAATTCAATGCTTTCCTTTGTAAGAGTTGCCATGCTCATGGTGTGTCTTCATAGCAAATAGGAACCCTAACTAAGACAGAAGTTGGTTCCAGAGCCTGGGGTATTGCTGTGACAGGGCGAATCATGATTTTGGTTCCAGGAAGGTGAACCAATGATTAGAAAAGCAGTTGAAAGCTTTAAGTAGGTCTTAATGGGCCATACTTTTAAAAAGATAAAAGACAGTGATGCTGAGGGTGATTTGAACTGTGGAAACCTTCTCAAGAAGTTTCCAATGAGAAGAATGTTAATAAGTGGCTTAGGGATTGTTCTTGAACTACTTTTTTTTTAAAGTTACTGCTTTTCGCCCTTGTTTTAAAAAAATCTGCCAGACACTAAATTGAAGAGTTATAGATTAATAGCTTTGGCTATATTTTCAAACAACCTAGCATTGACAATAATGTATGATTAATATCGTGGCCAGTCTTTTACAGGTTTGTAATGAAAAGAAACAAGCTAAGCAAGAAACAATACAAAATGTACAGTTGGAGGAAAAGAACAGTATCAAGAAGTTTAATGGAACAAACCCCCAACTTCAAGAAGATAAAAATATTAATGTAAAGCCTGATTCTAGATAGACTAAAGGAAGTGGTGACCTCAGGGCAAGACCTAACCCAGTTAAGCTTCTAACTTGTGTAAACACATTAAAGAAAAGTTTAGGGCTGGATGTTGTAGCACATACTTTTAATCCCTGCACTCAAATGGCAGAGGCACCTGGATTTCATAGTTCTTTACCAGCCTAGTCTATAGAGCAAGTTCCAGGACATCTAGTCATCATATGCAGTGAAGGAAACCATCAAAAAGCCAGTGAAAATATATGTTAATGAGAGGAACATTTGTCAGCCCTACCAGGCAAAAGAATATGGCAGCTTCAATCACATGGTTCTGGCTTAGAGTCAAGGATAGAAGAGAAAGTTTAGGGAATCTCCCTCTGTGACTAAGGAAAGCTGGTGAGGCCAGGCATGTGTCAGGATTATCACTAAATGGAGGTTTAGATAGGTCATTACATGAAGCTGTGGAAGTGAAGCCTGGATTGCCTCAGTGACCTGAATATGTTGATGTGGATATATGTTAAATATTTAATAAATCCTGGGATATCAGAGAGACCACACAGTCAAATCTTAGGCAGACAGCTCAGGAAATCCTTGATCCTTGAATACAAGGATAAACAGCTGAGTCAATCACACACACCTTGAATACAAGAATAAATAGCGGAGTCAATCACACATACCTTTAATCCCTGCACAAGGAATGCCAGGGAGTGGTGACCAACATCCTTTATCCCGTAACTCCAGAGACAGAACTTCTTCTGTTTCTGTGAGTTCAAGGCTACACGCCTTTAATCCTAACCTGGATGGAATAGGGTATATAAGGACTCTTAGAAACCAGGCAAAACAGAAACAATGGCAGAAGCAACCAGAAGTGAGGCTGAAGAAGTTGCAAGGCAGCTGGGTGAGAACTGACTGTGGTGCTTCCTCTCTCTGATATCCCAGGAATTATTAAATATTTAACATATATCCACATATTGGATTTGGCAGTATCCTGAGATACGGTGCTAACAGAGAGCAGATGCAATACTGAAAATGTACTGTAGTCAACAAAACTGAAAGGATTTGGAGATCTATAGATTGAGTTCACATCAGATATGGAGATTCAGAATTTGGAGTTTGCCCAGCTGCTTTTCTCTCTTGTTTTGGTCCAGAATTTCCTCACTATGCTCCCTTTCTTCCCTTTGGGAATAGTTTTATAATTAAGAACTGGTCACACAGGTAGTATGTACTTCCCTCCCAGCCCCAGAAAAGCCTTAGACCTAAGTGCTTGGAAGTCTTGGTCCTGGGCAGAGAATGTGACGTATCTTTTCAGTCTCTGAGGAAAGATTCACATCTCTTTGATAGATAGGACTTTCGCTGGTGAGGACCCTGGTTTGTTCTCTTGCTGCATTACACTGCATCCAGGCACATAAATGACTGTGGGCCCTAAAAGTTCTGGTTATTCCCAGATGTGTGGCTTGTTATAGACCTCTAAAACAAGAGTCTGAGCCTATGGTGATCATAAAGACTGGTTTCATAGACCATTTTAGGAGCAAAGACACTTCCTGTGTAATACTAACCCCTACAACATCATCAGATCTAATCACACCTGACAGAAGCATAATCAGAGCAGGCCAGATAACCCCTGCCCTCATGGCTCTCTTAACTTCTACCACTGTAATCCAAATGCTAGAATTATGTATATGAGTTTTGCTTGGGGAGAAGTTCACTGTTAAGAATCAAGCAACAAAACCTGAAAGCTTTTAGTGAAATAGAATGACTTCATGTTACAAAAGACAATGTTCAGGGGAACACTCCTCCATTGTTGGTGGGAGTGTAAGCTTGTTCAGCCACTTTGGAATACAATATGGAGGTTTCTCAAAAAATTGAGAATCAATCTCCCCAAGGACCCAGCAATACCACTTCTGGGTATATACCCTAAAGAGGCACATTCACACTCCAAAGGTATTAGCTCAACTATGTTCATAGCAGCATTATTTGTAA
>PVIH01003158.1:110218-168016 GCA_004025045.1 Sigmodon hispidus | reverse complement strand
TTTTACTGACCACTAACACGCCCCACCCCTTTTAAATGGAAATAAAAGTCTGTCAACATTTGTATTTCAAAGGACTTTTAAAAGACCAATTTTTTTGGGCTCAGGACATGTTCCCAACCCATCAAATACTTTCTGAGGAAAAGTAAAGCTTTGAGTAATAATCTCCAGTGCACTGTAAAGAGCCAAGTGTGACACTTCATGATTTCAGTCTCAGGCCTGGAGAAAAAGACCAGGCAGCTATCTTGAAGCCCTACTTAGTGAGACTCAGGTTCAACATATGACCTTTTCAAAAGATATGCAAAGATTCCACTGACCTCCATACACATAAACAAACATGTTCACATTCAACACATGTACATGGATACACACATAATCACAACCTTTTACTTATCAACATAATTTTGCATGTACCAGGATTATAGAACTAAAATATAGAGCAAAAGAATTTTCTAGTAAAACAGATATATAAGCATCCATGCCCTCATGGATGATATAAATCTGCCACAGTGGGATTGGAGAGAGGTGTATACACACTAGAAAGTCACAAGGCTCATAGATAGTGGTTGGCTTTACACTGGACAATCCTAATCTATAAGTAGCCTGAAAAGGGTACAAATTTTATGTGACCTTTTAAAAATGATTTTCATAAGACTTTTGTGAATTTAAAATAAACTGACATGGAATACTTTAGTATTCTTAGATTCTATTCAATTACTTATGTTAATATACATGTATATGTTAAATGCTTTTTAGTATTTGCTGACAGGACTACCATAATATATATACACAGACACACACACACACCCCACAAGATATCTATAGAATAATCAGTAATATAAGAAAGAATTTGGGGAACACCAATGAGGAAAAACGTAAGTCTCTAGCAAAATTTTTGTGAGCCCTGTATGTACCCTCAAAGCCTTTAGCCATGGCACTGGACATATACTCACAGACAAGTCTTGTTTCATTTTGCATCAAAAATGCTAAAAAAGACCCCTAAAATGGGATCTTGATGACAAAGCAATTGTGCCACAACCCTCTAATACGGAGTATAATATCAAATGAATAAAATCCCAAACCCCAAAGAAGTCCTTTTTACCATGCCTGTAGATATGTGCCTTCTCTTAAGAAAAGGCCAAGCCCACTTTCCATTACCTGCCTATGACTGAGCATGCTGTGATTATGTACAGATGTGTTTTCAGGCCCCTGCATCTGAGCAAACTTCCCACTGAGATGTTATTACACTTGAGGAGATGAAGGGCCATAGAATGTGAGAAGTTATGCTATATCACATGTAGGTGAATGATAGAGTCAAAACTCCAAACACATCTGTCTTTCCAGCATACATGTACATGTTAATGTCATGCGTTAATGAGTAGACCAAGTAAGGCCCTTCTCTCCCCTTCTCCAAATAACCTGTCTTTTATTTCTCTCTTAACATCATAGTTGATTTACTTTTCCAAAGTCCAAAGACAGGTGCTAATTTGAGGGCAATTAGTTTAGGTGTCTTGTAGGGCCTGGCTAACCTATGCTTTCTCTGATCTTAGACAAGTCAAGGCACCCAATTATTTCTGAGAATAATTACTGGGTTTCCATTCTCATCCATTTCTACTCCTGGCCCATTGTTTACCTGGGAGAGGAGGAATAATGAATTCAAGTTACAGCCTGACATGACAATGAGATTGCCAATAGAAATCGATGACATGTCCCATGACAAGCAAGGGTTTATGAGGCAGACTAACGGACTCCTTAGATTTTACTTACTTCATTGTTCCGCCAATCAAGTGGACTATACAGTTTTCCTATTAGGGAAGGGGATAGTCAAGCCAAAAGTGAATCTAACTGTGTTTAATAAAGTTGGAAGTGCTAAGTTACATAGGGAAAATATATAGTAAAAAAGGATGCTCTAATGATGATCATAGGTTGTCTATTAAAGTTGATATTTATGTTTGCA
This sequence comes from Sigmodon hispidus, assembly GCA_004025045.1. Taxonomy (NCBI): domain Eukaryota; kingdom Metazoa; phylum Chordata; class Mammalia; order Rodentia; family Cricetidae; genus Sigmodon; species Sigmodon hispidus. The sequence goes on along the minus strand of PVIH01003158.1, from coordinate 166,062 downwards.
TTCATCCATTTTAGAAGGAGATGCAGACAGAGCAGATGAGGCTAAAAAAAAAAATCTTCCCTTTTCAGTACCAGGACACCAAATCTTGGTGAACTGGAGTTATCCTCAGTGCAGGTGAACATGATTTCATCCATTGTTCTACTTGTAAGTACTCCTGTTAATTTGAGCAAAGTAGCTCAGAAGTGTGTTCTAGTCCAAAGAATCCAGCAAAGCTAAAGTGAGAGGTAGGAAGTCACAAGCACACACCTAGTTACACTGTACTCCAACAGGGAGCCCGGGGCCACAAATGGCCACAGTCCTCTGGAAGTGGGGCCAGTGTAAAGGAAGTTATGAGGGGCCAGGGTTGATAAGTTTTAAATCAGTTACATTTTGAACTATCAGTCTCTAGGATATAATTGGTTAAATATGACATCAACATACTTTCACTTGTTTCTTTTTTATGTTTTAAAGTGTAGCTGTTATGTCAAATTGCCCAAGTGGCTTGGATCTTCTTTTTAAGAGAAGACAGTAGGGCAACATAATATGGAAATGATGGCATACAGGAATCAAATTCCAGTGGTCGGACCTCATTTCAGTCTAGATGCTGACATCTATTCTGCTTGTACATGGTGTGGGTTTATTTGCTTCTTCAGCTGTGACCCTCCCCCATTCTCCTACCATCCCACCCATTCCATACCTTTAAGCACTGCATCCCCTTTCTGAAGAAAGGAATGGTCCCACTAAAACCAAAGTCACCCTTTTACCAGGCTCTGAAGTAGAACAGCTTTGGATCACAGAGAAACAAATGTTTTCCTGTATCTTTTGGTTTCACTAAAACCTCCAACCTCAAAGTGCACGCTATGGAATGAGCTACTGGAGCAATTTATTCCTTTCTCTCCGTGGATTAGAGAGGAGGTACTTGGAACAGCTTGTTAAAGAGAAGAGCTTGGCCCTTGCCCTTGCTCTGTGTTTAATGATCCCCTCTTCATGTACCACCTCTCTAATCTGCAGAGAGATAGGTACAAATTGTATCTATAATGCAATATTACTTAACAGTATAATGTATGATAAATCATAGAATTGCATCCCTACCTTGTAATTGGTGAGATGTGTTGCATGAGAGATCCCCTAATTCAATAGAGAGTGGTTGCTCTTATGCATAACTGCTTCTCTGGATCAAACCAATTCAGCCTACAAGTGATAAGCAGAGAGTTAAAGCTTCTTTTTTTTTAATTAAAAAAAAGCAAAAATATGACTTAGAATGGCTTTTTAGGCCCCTGCATTCAAATGGCTGTTTAATAATCCTCTACTTGAATAGACCCTATTCTGCCCCTTTTCTGTAGTGGGTTGGGGCTCTACTCTGTGCAAAGTGGGGACCTAAGAGGGCATGTGTGCTTCCCTGCTCAGCAATCATTGCTTTTGCTCTGTTGCCCTTACATGTGTTTATGGTCTTCTGAACCTAACCTCCACTCACAGGTTTGATTCTGAAGACTGAATTTGTATTCATTCCTCATTCTTATATTTATATAGCCTGCTTGCTGCTTCCTCAGAGTTCCTTCTTTGTGTTGTCTTTTCTTTCTCCTAACTTCTGGACTTTTTTTTTTTTCCTCTTTTGCACGATTATTGCGACCACCTCTTTTCCCCCAGGTCCTAACTGTATTAACTTTTTCAGTACTACTGGCTAAACAAAGAAATCCAAGAACTAGCCATTGAAGAAAGACCATGTTGTTTGTAGGCACTGGCATTTCTGTCCTCCAGTGTGCATGAGAGGAGATCTGATGTCTGGGTTGTGATTGCAAACAGTAGCACATACCTGTTTTCTAAGTCACCTGGAAACCTCCAGCCAACACTGTGTATAGTGTGATCTATATTCAGAAATTTCTTATGAAGAACATCAAAATAAAAATTGACTGGCAAGTTTAATAAGTCTTTCATAGCTGTTGACTCACATAGACAAGATGTTCCAGCTGGATGGGGATGGAGACAGAGCCAGCTTTTTCAGGAAAGCTGATGAAGCTCAGGCAGAGTCACTGGGCCAAGGTTCTCTGATGCCTGTGTGGATATGTAGCCTGAGCTTCTCAGCAGCTCAGACCTTTTGTGGTCCAATTTCCTCAGTCTGCCTCAGCAAATGTCTCTCATGAAATGCAGCTCTGTGATGCCTTGTTCTAGCTGGAACAGTCTCCAGTCAAGGTTGTCACATATTCATTGCCTAGAGAATTTCAATTATCATTAAGCAAATGACTGATGTTCAGTGATCTGATCTCATCATTTTTTTTTAATGTTCAGTTGTACTATTTTTCTTTTAAAAGACAAAACAAAATATGTTCTTCTCATGATTCGATCACTTCTCATTTCTGACTTTGTAAAAAAGAGTAGAAGGGCAGCTTTTTTGACATGAGTCATTGATTCTGTCCAAGCAGACACAGAGATGCCACCAAAATTACAGCCTAGTGATGTCTCCACGAGAGTGATGGGTATGGAGGTAGGTTTCCTGGTGTGTCTCCCTTAACGTGTGCAATGTTTTTTTCTGTGTTCTACTGTTGTTTCACAGCCTAATAAAAAGAAACAATTCATTTGGTGAATACTCTATAATATAATTTCCAGAGACTACACCACCACTTCTCAACTGCCAGATACATTTTTACTATGTCTGTAACCAAGGAAAACGAGGTTGCAAAATGATGCCAGCTATGCTTCTCAGCTACAAGATGTCAATAGCCCTTGATTTGTTGCTGTTGTCACTAATTTCTCCAAGTTAAAAAAAAGTGTCATAAAAACAAAGTGCCCTTACCACCCTCATGTTGTTCACAGGGTAGGCTCACAAGAGCCGTTCAGTAGACTTGCTGGAGATTGTGAAATCACTGTTAATCACCAATACTCAGGCCCTTAGAAATGGCTATCCATACATTTTTTTGTTTGAGTTTAGATTTTTCACATTCCTTGTGTTTTCATGCTGACATTTTTACCATAAAATCACATTTCCATCTAGGACAATGAATTTTTGTTGTTGTTGTTAAAAAAAAAAAGACAATTTGTTTGGAAAATATGTGGGTTGATGACAAATCATAAGCATTTCAGAGAAATGTCAGTGCTAGTGTCGAGAGCCTGTGTTTCTTCTATGAAAATGGAATTTGGTGCCTTCTGTCCTGACAGCGTCCACGGCATGCACAAGTCTCTTTGTTTTTGCTGGCATTGTCTGTCTCATTCACTGAAAGCCCACTCAATGGTTTTGAAAGATCAATTCTACTTTCCCGTGAATGTGTCTCTTAACCTCTTCCCTAGAAACTGCAGCAATATATGAGTGAGTCACACAAAAAGGGGACCTCGAAGATGAACAGCAAGGAAGCACAGGTTATATTATAATTCAGCAGAAAAGAGCATTTCACTAATCAGTACCCATATCATACATTTGTAAGAATGACTGCCTGACAGGTGAAAAATCTATTTTTTTTTTTTTTTGACAGGATACGTTTAGTCTTAAATCAATCCAACACAATAGTTCCTTTTCTTGCTTTACACAAACTCACTTTCGCCTTTTGATAAACTGTACTCCTGTGAGTCATAGAATGTCCCTGATTCCTACCTTTGTCTGTGTGGTGGCAGTATTTGGAGGGCTGTGGGAAGCAGATTCATTTGGCAGAATGTTTTTATATGCATATTAGCACAAGGCTAGGATTTAATAATTTCATGGATTAAAGGCTCAGTCCAAAACTGTGTACTACATTGTGAAATACCTGCAGTGTGAATTGGTCTTCTGACCCTTCGAGGCCTTTCTGAGCTATGTGATTTTAACCTGGTACGTGGTACCCAATGGTGATAAATCTTGAAGGAGATTAATTTTTCCACAGTGGTGTGTCTATTAGAGTTTCAAATAGCCCAGCATAAGTATTCAAAGTCTTCATGTATTTAGATATTCCAAAACACACACACACACACATACACACACATATTAAGTTTCTGGCTGATTGGATTTTGTGGGCTTCGACCTCATTTTAGGAGTGTAAATGGATGCCCTACTGAGCTGAGTAAATGCTAATTATTTTGTTTCTACTGAATCCTTAAAAAAAATAAAATAAAATAAAAGAAAGACATAGAAGAAGATGGCTCATCTGTATGCTTAAATCTGCTGAGGACTGTGGGAAACAGAAGCTGAGGCTTCTGACACTGAGTCTCTGGATCCCTTTGGGCATTTGGTTTACTTTCTGTTTTGCGTGAGCTCCTTTGGCATGAGATATCCTGGAACTCTCACCTGAAGCAGTGTCTTCTCGAACATTAGCACTAGAGTGACCAGAGAAGCCTGGCATGTCTGAGAGTTGGGATCTGTAGCAATAGTACCCTGAAACTACTCTCTAGCTCAGAAAGTTTCCATGGCTCCTTCTTAGCGCCAACACCTTTGTGAGGTAAAGGACAGATTTACATAACAAAATAGAAACCGACCAGGCCAATGAACTTCAGAGATTTGGTTGAAAACCCAAATGCTTTCCTGGAAAATAAACATCTAATTAGCATGGAAATCTAAATGTGCTGGTGACTTTTTTTTTTTTCTTCCTTTAAACTAGTAAAGAGTCCTCTCATTAAGTGCTCTTTAAAAACCAAAAATTATGGTCTCAAGGAGGACAATGTATGGGCTACTCATTTTTCTACTCATTAGAAGAAAAGAACTTTGGGCAGCATTGCCTTTACATAGGGATAAAACCCAGTGATATCCTGTGAAGAGCACATTAAGAAAAGCTGGAGGGACTACATCTCATGGATCCTTCATTACTGCTTGGCAGAGGAAACCAGGTATCTTGCTATTACTGACCAGTCCATTGTGAGCAGAGTTATCTGTAACACCCAAGCAAAGTGGATTGTGTCTGTATGTGATTGAGAAATTATGTGCCCATGTGTGGCTCTATGTGCTGCTCGATGTATGTGTGTTTGCATATGAGAAGAAATGTGTGTCCATATGCATTCCTGTAAGGGACCTACATGCATACAAATTGTTATTTGTTTCATATGGATGTGGGGGTATTGTGTGTCTATATAAAAGATTATCTATCACTATCCAGATTTTATTACTGTCCAGTCTTTATTAAAACTAGCAAATATCTTTTTCCTTTCTCTGCCTCTCTACAGTCTTTAACTCTCTGCTCTTAGTTACTCAATTTGAAGTCACAAAGAAAAAAATGATCACACTGCTTCATATTGCTTAGATGAAAATATAATCACCTCCTTCATGATTTTTGTTGGAAGGATGATAGGTCAGGGCACACAAAGGACCAGGATCTTCTCCTTCTCCTAATGGCTTGAGGGATATGGAGCATTTTCTGGATGAGTAGAAATCTGCAGTACATAAAACCAATGCTCAGATCCTATGTGTTAGGTTTCTTCATTCTTCCAGCTCTCAGCCTCACCATCCTCATCCATGGAAATTTCTCCCCTTCCTCTTGTAAGTCTTAGCACAGCCTGCACTTCTTTCTCCAATTAGTTATGTTTCTTGTTTACAAATAATGTAGTAAAAGTTCAATATCCCCAAATTCTCTATTGGTTTTATAGTAACTAAATCCAGGACCTTTTGGACATTCAAATTCAGTTTCATTATTTACTAATGACTGGATATAGAGCCCATTCTTAGCAGGCAGCAGACTGTGGGGCTGCGCATTGCATGCTGTGCTGGAGGTTGACAAGGACCCTTCAGGGTAAGCCTGGCAATCTACGTCATGGCAGAGCCTGAAACAGAACAAAAGGCATTTCCTTTGGGAGTTTCAATGTGGTAATTTACATATGGGAAAGTGCTTTGTGAGCTAGAAAGTGCATGCAAAAAGAGTAAGGCATTTCTCTTTTCTCTTTCTAACTATTAGTGTACTGGGGAAGTAGTGCCAGGAGTTTTAAGCAAAGTGGAGTGGAAATGAGAATACTCTGGGTGCATACTCCAAAGCTCTACTGTGGGGCACCCTTCAGTAGCTCTCAGTGACCTGATCATTCAGTGGGCAAGAAGGAGCCATTAGTCACAGAGAAGATTATCTGAGGGCAGTGGATGGGAAGGCTGTGGCCCCTGCTTATTTCTGCCTTTGAAATTTGGCCACATTTTCTGCTTGGTGCCTGAAGTGACTATTAAAATCTGAATAAACAAATCTCCACATTTTCTTTTATGCAAACATGATTCTCATCTTTCTGTGGTATGAACCCAGTAAGTGTCCAGTAGCCCCCAGAAGAAGAAGTGTGGGAGGCTCTTTCTCCTCCCAGCCTGTTCGTCTTTTCCTCTTCCCTGAGGTCAGTTTGCATCACCAGAGTCAGCCCATCTCAGAGGGAAGTACCTGTTCAGCTGCTGCTGCTCTCACTTGTTACTCAGCAGCTGTAAATGTGTCTGTCCTCCCTCCAGCCCAGCTTCTCACCTCTTTCACCTCAATCCAGGCTCACCTCACAAGTTAGGGACTCGATTCGATGAGCACGCTTTATGGTGTGATGGTCTCAATAACTTCACAGTGCCTGGGGTCTCAACATACAGGCCCTTTCATCACTGTGGCCTCTGCTAGGACTTCATGGCCCACACTCTCATCCTGTGGCTTGGTTTTGTTTCTTGAACACATGATCTTACCTCTTGACATTAAGCTTTCACACAGTGGTTTTGAACACTTAACACTGAACTCTTTTTTTCCCTTTCTGTTATCTCTATCACTTACAGCGCTTCTTGCAAGTCTGTGCTTCTGCTCTGGAAGCTAACTTTAACTTTCCTATCTCAGGCTATTCTCGGAGAGCACTGTACAGTTCCACATTATTGAGCACCTTATATGCCACACTGGATGATGAGCTATATATGTTTAGGGACAAGGATTATACAATATTCTGGGCTTTTCCTAGTGGTTAGGGACAGGCTATGCTCAAATAAATGCCTGTTGGATAAAGGAACACATAGTGACTGCCTTTACCACGTGACCTTGCAATGTTGTTTACATATTCGGCTCTCTGTTGTTTTTATGATTAATATGAGAACACAGAATTTAAATGGAGTTAATATAAATTCAAGGTTTAATCTGTTCACAAATATATATAGTTATATACGTATGATACATGAGGTTGGTTGGTGGTGCCTTCAAACTAAGGATGTTTTCTGTATTTGAAAATGTCTTAGTTCTTGCCCACATCCAGCTCAGACTTCTGCAGCCATCCACCGTTTACTCCAGCAATCAATTTCCTGGAGGATAGAAAGAAGCTAATAAAATATATTTTTATTTAGAAGAATTCAGTCTAAGAGCAAAAGTCTCAGAAGGTGACAAATTTTCAGTTTTTCTTCAGGTTGCTTAAATATGTTCAGCCTTTCTCTATGTTTTAAACCTCTGAAAATTAAATAACCATTATTCATTTGGTGCACCAGTCTTTAAAACATCGGCCTTACATATGAAAGTGAAAAATCACAATACATTGTGGTAGCTTTATAGCTTGTTCATGTGTAAGAGCAGCTGAGATGCTGCTGGTGAAGTGAGGTCACAAGGTATTTGAGAATAAAATATTCAGACAAGGAATTTTTGAACTTCTTTCTTAGTTTTTGGATGATCCCAAAGGTGAGAAATGCACATAATGTGCTGCAAGAGGGAGCCAGTTTGGAGAGCCATCATGCAAATCAATCAGCATAGACACCGGGTTCCTCCCCAGAGAAGCTGGGAAAGGTCAGAGCTCTAGACTGAGAAGATGATCCAATTAAACACCAATATGCAGCCAACTCACCGTGCCCACAACAAAGGTACTGTGCATCTTATCAGCCATCTTTGAAGACCCTCTCAAGCTTGACCCCATGTCATTGTCTTTGCTCTTTCTGATTCAGAAATACAACCAACTTTTCAAGGTTTGTGTCCTGAACTTGTCACATTTTTTACCTTTTTCTGTTTTGTGGAGCTTTTGTTGAGATACATTTCCTTTGTGATGTCATGGGGTAGGGATTAAACCTCCATGAAAGGTTAATTCTCCATTTTACTGTTTTCTCTGACAAGAATTTATTCCTTAGACTTCCTGCCAGTCTGGACTGCCAGTAAATGATATTACCTGGTTGAAAAGGCTAGATTCTTTGAGATGGGGATAGAAAATCAGGAAAGAAAAGTGAGTTTGGTCCAAACTGAGATTCAGACAATGAATGGGTGCTGTCCTGTGAAGAAGTAGTGTGCACCATCATGGCTGTATATTAAGCAGAGGAGCCAGCTCAGAAAATAGAAAGTCAAGGAACAGAATAGAACTCACTCTACCTCTGCTTACTCAAATACCACCCACAACTTTCTAAGAGAAAAACATATGCGGAGCATATTTGAAAACATTATAAGGCATGCATAAAGTACAATATTAGTCAATTTTATATGCTCAGTCGCATGAAATCTGTGTGTTTAAAAAATATAATAATTTGCATTTCATGGCTTTTGATAACCTCAGGAGTGCACTTGAAATTCAGCACATGCCCACAGCACCTCCCAGCTCACCCCATTTTTAACTGAAGACCAATGGTTTCTATTAAGGGATCAGGCAGGGCCTCTGACAAGCCAGTCAATAACTATGTGAGGTTACTTCATTAATGCTATAATGGCTGATAGAGTGAGAGGCAAAAAACAGGTTCCTGACAGCAGCAAATGAAAATGATCGAGCTTCCTGGAGCAATGCGCCTTTCCTTTGTCATTGTCTTTTGCTTCGCTTATTCAAAATGTGGCATTTATGTATTCAGTCTTGATGAATGTTGCAGGCTTTAAGTACTTTTTCCATCTCTAATGCAGTACCGATTGCACATTGTTCTTTCCTTCTCTCTCTCTCTCTCTCTCCCATCTCTCTCTCTTTTTCTCTCTCTTTTTCTATAACCTCTGCTGTCAAGGCACTGCAGGCTGAAGGGTTGCAGGCACTGGCTAAATAGCTTTTGTGCTGTAAATGGTGAGGGTGATGGGACAATGCATCATGAGTACTAGTGGGTGGTGGCAGAAGGACCCTGCAGCTGTGATGCTGCAGGTCTTGCTGGTCATGGTCACACTCTTTCCCATAGATGCCAGGCAGAAAACTCTGAGGAAAGTGTAGACTTCTCAGTGGCACTCAGATAGGATGTGATGTAAGGATGGGAATGCTTACTGTGGGTGAATTAAGAAGACAAACAGCATGTCTCAGGCATCATGTAGTATTTATAACTGTGCACAGGTTTGATGAGAGTTCATTGGTACAACTGGATTCTATGGAGCTAAAGCTCTTCTTAGTTTATCTAGGTAAGGTGGGTATAGGCTGCACTTTCCTTTTTTGAGGGGATTGTGTTCTTTGTTTCAAGAAGGAATGCAGTTCTATAGGTTTCTGGCATCAAGGAGAAGGAGATATTAGGGAGCCAGATAAAAAAAAGGGAAGCATTTTTTAGGTTGCAACCAGATTCCTTGGGAGATGATGGTCAGACAAAATATAGACATTCAAAGAGTGAAGAGCTCAGTGGTACCTATGCCTATATTGCTTTGTGTAGCATCAGGGGCCAGATTTTCTCCATCTCTTGTACTTTTGGTGTCATGAGAATTGTGAGCTATTTCAGAGGGTGAAGATGTGATAAATCAATTGAGATAGACTTTTATTTTAATTTTAACAGCCTTCACTAGTGAGCAGACTGTTTTATAGAGTACTGATGCCGGCAGAATGTCAGACCCACATCAGCATAGTCAGAGACAACTCAGACAGCAGTGAAAAGTAGGATGACTGTAATTCCATACGGCTGCCCACACACAGCATGGGTGGCAGGGTACAGCCACAATTGCCACCATGTGTTTTAAGAGCAGACTCAAATCTCTGTCAAAGAGACTGTACCCAAGTATAAACAAAGCAGAGCTACCCCACAGTTAGATGCATGATTATGATCTGGAAGTATAGGTGATGTCTCTGTCCAGAAATACCTTAGAAGAAAGGGTTAACCTCCATTTCCTTGTGATTCCATCACAGAATGTGACAATGTTCAGCTATTGTTGATGGTTTATGGCAAAGCATAGCAAAAAATGTTGGCCATTTGAGGGCTGAGCTGGAACAACATGGTATTATAGTGGGGCAGTCTCAATTACTTAGGTAATTGCAGAATTCTGCTTTCATTGTGGTGTTTTCTCATGGGTCTTCCTAATTCCTAATATGATTGACATTATTCTATTTGGGAATATGGGCTGAATAATGATATTACTGCTGGCCTGCAAAATATTTATGTTAAAGTCTTAACTCTCCCTATTTCAGAATGTGACCATGTTTAGAAGAAGTGTCTTTAAAGGGGTAATTACATCAAAATGGGTCAGTTCATAACAAATCAGAATTGAGTCTCAATTCCAGATAACTGGAAATCAGGACTTAGAGAAGCACAACTGGAAGAATACTTGGAGAGAGAGGGAAAAGAGAACACTGACAAGCTGAGAGGCCTCAGAAGGGATCACACCTACTAACACACCATCCAAGGTCTTCTAGCCTACAGACATCTGGTGCTATGGTCCTAGCTGAGAACTCTATACAAGGAGGCTCTGCAAGCTGGTTAAAGTGATAGAACCATTTCCTTGCTCCACCTGTTGTCATTCCCATTTCCCCACCCTCTATGATCATTTTAAAGAAACTAGTGCATGTAATGTACCTACAAGTTTACCTTGTATTTACTAGTAGGAGATTACTGAGAATATACAGGATTAGCTGTATGCTTTGACAGGTTCATTTGAAAGTTTTCTATTGTTGCAATGCCATATGACATATTTTGTATAGAAATCTGTTGAATACCACCATTCATTTGTATAATCTCCTACTGGAGGTATTTGAATTATGTCTATATTTTTATTGTAATTAACAGTGCCATATGACTAGTCTTCTATCTATACCCTGGAGGACCAAATGGATTTGTCTCTATGGCTTGTTCTCAGAGTAGATCCTGCAGAGTCCTAGACCCTGTTGCTAAGCTGTTGAGCTCACAGCAACACTTCTTCCTGAGAGTAAGCATGATCATTTTCTTTCTGTGCAGAATCTCACCAACACTTAGTGTTGTTGGACTTCGAAGGTTTCTTATAGTCTGACAAGATAGCAGTGCATTCCTTGGCAACCACAGTCACAACAGTCTATGCCTGTTTTACATCATTTAAATAGTGATTCCTTGAAGGAGGCACAGTTTCTATTTCTTGTATTTACAGAGAAAGAAATTAACCTTCAAACACTCAAGAACAGTAAGAACTCTGTGAGTGAGCAGCATTTATAATGTTTCCAAAAGCCCTCCAATAAAGTTTGGTTTCCTCAAAATCATACCCTATACCCAGTGACTTCGGTACTTCAGGCTTGGGAGTTGATGCTCATTAGATTATGAGGGAAGCCAACAAGGCTGGAAGTATGGTGACGAACAAATTACCACCATTGGATATGGGACTCTATCTTTTTGGAAGCTTCTCTTAGCATTAGAAATATCTCATAGTTATAGGGAGGCTTAGTTATACATGCATCCACTCGTATTATCCATTATTTGAATTTTGAATGGCTTTGTGTGAGAACTGACTAAAATTCTCCAAGCCAAAAACCATTAGCTGTCAGAGGGAGGGCTGAGGCTCCTTCCCAAGGTCCAAATGCAGGCAGCTACAGGAACATAGGAATGTGGGTAGGTGGGTCAGATGACCTGAAAGAAGCATGAGACCTATCCTACCTCTGGCATTGTCTGCCAAAGCATGAGAAATCTTCCCATCAGCTTCTTTCCCTTATGATGTAACCAGGAAGAAACCAAGTTATCATCCATTGGTGCCTTACCTGAGACTTGCCCCACACAATCAGTGCCACCCTCACCAAACCCTCCCACAGACTCCACAGTGGAATTTCTGTGTGTCAATTTTATCCTTTGTTTTAATTATTATACTTTGTATGCAACAGCAAGGCTCATCACCTTTGATAAAGTGAGCTGATTGTTAATGTCCTCATAGCTTTGTGTGTGTGTGTGTGGGGGGCAAAACATGAAATAAAGCTTGTTTCTAAGCTTCAAAATGGTATTTATATCTATAAAATGCTTTAAGTAAAACCGTCAATAAGGCCATGGATGTAAAACAGGCCTATAAATAAAATTCTCTCTACAACTTTAATTGGAAACAATGAAAACAAGATAGTGTATGTAAGAGAAACAATAATGTTCATTTATATTTGGATGGTTTGGGTTTTTAAAGTATTTTCATACTATCCCACCAGCAATGCTTAGCAAGTAAATAAAGCATGCTATAATCCTATTTTTTTTTCATTTATATGTGTAAGAACATGTGAATTCACAGTAGTAGAAAGGCTGTGGCAGGTTCTGCTATGAATTGGTGGTCACAATCAATGGAGCTCTGTACTGTAGAGCCCAAGCCTACACTACTGACATACAGCTCAGCTTTAAGGAATGGAGTTTACAGATCACACGCATTAAAACTTCTCAGTTTAGTTTTTAGATGATTAAATCCTGGATACAATTTTTTGCTTAGCAATTAGTAAACATTTGTATGAGTTTATTTTGATGCCTTGGAAGCTAGGATCACATGATGGTCATGACAGTCACAGATGCCTTAGAAATGATCTAAAGAGCATTCAAGCACCCTATAGGCCACTACTTTTGCTCCAGCAACTCTCTTACAAAATCACACATATTCTCCCCTTCCCAACATAAATCGGCTGTGTGCATGCTAGTGGTCATCTTTGTGTCATTATATAGAAGCCCGAAATTACTCCAGGAGAGATGGCCTACTTGTGATCATTTCTTAATTGGCAACAATATCTTAGAACAAAAGAAACTTAGCCTTAAATATGCACCCAGGTTTGATTTATGTAAATCCAGAACTCCTCTACTCCCACCACTCTCTTTAAAATATTAACAAATGAGTCTCAAAGCACATCTGCAATATTAAGGATAACTTATTGCAACATTGATGAAATGTCAATTAAGCAAGTCTTAGATACTTCTTGTAAATCTTTTAGTGCTTTAAGAGGCCAAACTACTCTACTTTATTTTCTCTGCCTATCAAAGCTGTAATATTGTTAACATGTTCTCTAAAACCTTTTGGCGAGGCCTGGACTGATTTCTCTGCACTGTCAAGAAGAATTGGAGATGATACAGTCACAGTACTCCCTTGATATGCAGGATTATTGCCAGAGGCCATGGCAGTTGTCCAATTGAGAGATGGTAGGAGTTCAGACACTTATGTACCAGTGGGAGTGGTCAAAAGAAATTTAGCACTGTATAATTTGAAAGTAGAGACAAGAGAATTTCTTGATAGATTGAGTGAAAAGCATAAGAGAAAAAAAGGGATGGAGGATGCAGAAAATGATACTTTTTTCTCCCAAGCCAGTGAAATAATGACACTGACAGTGCAATAAGAGATGGAGAAGTTGATGGAGCTAGATTTACGAAACTTGGTTTGTGACATTTTATATTTGAGTTAGCTTTGAACATGTAAGTGAAGATGTCAAATGAACTTGTGGCCAAATAATGTAGATTTTAGTACCCAGTGAAGAATGAGAAAAACAAAAGAACTCAGAAATCATCCCTATGCAATTCACATGTAAATGTAAATCACATGACTAGGTCTATTTACTGATTGAGAAAAAGCAAGGATTGGGGACTAACTCTGGGGTTTTGACAATGGTCAAGAAGGAAAAAAAAAAGAACCAGAATGTTGACTGAGAAAGAGCCAACCAAAGGATGTGGATGCCCTGTATGTGGAGGGAATGACACTGGGATGATGAAGCAGCAGGTGTGGTCACCTGTAAATGCCACTGATAAGCAGCAGCTGGACTGAGCCAGGTACAGTGAACTAGTGACTTTAGTGAGAGCAGTTTATATGAATAATGAAGATGAAGCTAGTTTGGACAGTCTTGTAACATTCAGGGAGAAGAGGAAAGAAGAAGACTTCTCTGCAGTTGTTAGCTGCAAAGGATTGGCCCTTCTCTTACAGGGGACACATATTCCTAAGGCTAGCAGTTTATCCACTTGCCTAGGATGCCCAGGTTCTGGAGAGAATGCAGAAGACCAGATTTGCCAGGCCGACAATTCTGAGTCATCATCTACAAGTGCTTCCCTCTGTGTTATGGGGAAGTTGATTATCATTGGTCCCCAAATAGCTTACCCAACACCCTGCACAGTGCCTCATACATAGTCAGTATGCAATAGCCTTTTGTGGTCTGAATGGATTTGTAAGAGAATGAATGTGCTTGGGTATATTTGGAGCAAATTATCCATGTTTGGTCAATTTTCTTTTTCAAATAAAAGATCTACAAATGATTGCTAGCAAAAATAAATAAATAAAGCTAGAATAGAAAAAAAAAACCCTGTTTTAAACAAACACATTGTGTCCTGAAAGATCTATTTTGTCATGCCAGCAGTCTCATTGGCTGTGATTTGTATATTAAGAAGATTTTAATTGCTCAGGTAAGTGCTTGCACCTGCTAAGACATTGTGTATTAGAGGACTTTATTCTAATCTTTTACAATACAGGGTGCACTTTACCCACAACAGCATTCTCTGCACGATTATCAGTTTTACTGAGGTAGAAGGTGCAACTTAACACGTGTAGTTTCACTTATTATTAAAGGAGGACCACTGGGTAATGCTAGTGCAGTTAACAGCTGAACTACCCCAGTCTTTATGTCCCTCTTTTGCTTACTTTGATGAGCAGGACTTGAGTGAGTGTACCCTTTATCCACAAGCACTGGAGGGTCCTAATTGCTTTTAACATAGAAAGGATTACAAACTCCCAGCGGAGCTGTTCTGCTGATACCCAAGGGATGAGAACCAGCTGTTGTTCACATTTTAAAATACTATTTATCTTTTGGGACTAGGTGCCATGTAATCATCTGGTCTTGACTACTCCATGTGACTGAAGATGACTTTGAACTTTTGACCACTGCTAATCTATACAGTGCTGTGATCATATCCAGGTCTTCCTTCTGCCGGTATATCAAATGAATCCCATTCTCCATCTCTCATTTTATTTTAATTTACTTTTCTAAAAATTTCTAGAAAAATTCAAACTATATATAAAGTCTAGAGAAAATCAGATATTTGCAATAGGATAGTATTCATTTTTTTAAAAATATATTTTCTCCTAACATTCACAAACACAGAAATGCAAAGAGCACAAACACATACATTTCCACAATTCATAATTTCTTAGGTTTGAATATGAGCCAAATAATAGATATATATTGTTTTTCAAAGATAAACTTCAGGAGTGGCAAAGAACAATTTGTAGATAATTTCTGACTCTTATATAAAATAAAGTTTTATTGGCACATAGTAACACCCATTAGGTTACATATTATCTCTGACCTTATTTTATGCAATAATACTGTAACTGGCCAGTCTACCTAGAGGCCGTTGGTACCCAGAGTCTTAAATACTTGCCATTCAGCTCTTACAGAGAGTCTCTAGCTTTTGTCAGTCCACTCTTAACACAGAAGCCTTTCCCACATGGCTCACACTGAGACACAGGGGCTTTATTGTTGACATGGTGAATAAGATCATTTCATCAAATGTGTTATAATTTTACCTGGAAGCTGGCATTTGTCATGTTCACGATCTATCCATCTATACATAATATACTCACTCCAAGGTGGTGTCTCATGTCCTCTCATTTTCTTTCTCTACTTTCTTAAGATATATAGTTTCATTATCATCATTGTCAAAATCAGTGATAATGTCTAGGTTCTCCAAGAATCAGCCTTGTCTTTTTCCTAGAACACCAATGACCAATGTCAGTATACTGCAGGAGGCCTCCCAGTTCTCAGACAGTAGGTATGAAATAGGTCTACACTTCAAAAAGTATTACTTGGTGGATGTACTGTAACAACCCCAGAGGAATACCTTTCATTCTATCAAGAGTTCTAAAACAGGAGTGCAGAAGTCTGTACCTGAAGCAGCCCCACTGACCACTGCCTGTTCAACAGATGTTGCTTAAATTAGTGAAAAATCTTAATTCCAAAGTACACAAGTAAAGCAAATATATTAGGCCACTCTTCTTGGGTCAGAAATCCTTATTTCTGTGACCTCTGTGTATATTTTTGCCATACAGAAACTTCTGTTTTTCAGTATGTATATTCCACTAAACCTCTTTGGACACAGTGCACACTCTATGCCAGTGAGAACACTGCACTGTCCTTACAACAGTACTGTTGAGGCTAAAGCCTGAGCAAGTCTTCCTGTTTGAAGGTTCATGTCTAGTCATTGACTACAAACATTCAATGGCATACTTCATGTCTAGTCATTGACTACATACATTCAGTGACATACTTTGCTTTTTTTCTTGACTGACAAACACACTTTCACAAGTTTGTAGTAAGGACTACAAATCCTCAGATGATGAATTTTTCTCTATTGCTCTGGCTTTAGTCTGAAAAGTCTTGGCAAACAATCATTTAAGCATACCGAATTCTTATGTTTTGAAAATTTGAGTATACCCAATATTGATTTAGGCATGATAGGGGTCATATAGAAGTGTTGTGAAGCACAATCTATGTCCTTAAAGGCTTGTAATGTGTTTAAGGAGAATAAAAGATAACTGCAATTTAAGACTGGGAAACAACCAATATCAATAATGTTCAACTTTTGTTGATACATTGTGACAGTTATTCTTGGCTATCAACTAAATCTAAAATCAACCAAGAGAAACCCCAGAGCCCACCTATGGGGGGTGAGAAACCCCAGAACCCAACTGTGAGGATGAGAAACTCTGGAGCTCACTTGTAAAGGTTATCTTGTTTGTTTTGTGCTTGTTGGTCCAGTAACACTGAGGGTGGTTCAGTTCTCTAAGGGGGATGCTGGGGTTTACAGATGGAGGAAGGGGGCTGGGCAGAATCTACCCCGATTGTGGATGTCATGTGACCATCTGCTTTAAGCTGCTGCTGCCCCTTGACTTCCCTGATGACTGTACTCTTCCAAAGTGAGCTGAAACAAGCCATCCTTCCCTGAAGTTGCTTATGTCAAGCTATTTTATTACAGCAGCAGGTAAGGGAACTAAGACGTTGAAGTTTGGGCTTTTATTCCCTGTGAGCACTGAGTTGCTAACTGAGTTGAGTATATGTGTTCTGTGGACACCAAACCAAAGATACAGTGACTTCAAAACTTCTTTTCTTACAATACTTGGATTATAGGAAAGATACATCATAAACAGTAGTGTGTTTTGCCATAAACAATAACAAGAGTGACAATAAGGCAAAAGACCAGAGAACGTCCAGGGATTAGAGGATACCTTGGTGATTGCTCGGTTTTTAAGCTACTTTTAAAGCACAGAAATCTGAATCTTGGTATCTTTAAGAGCCTTGCTTAAGTCATAGCCTTTAATCCCCAGCTGCAACCTTAAATTAGCTGTGCTGTTTAGTAATCCTCCTCATGGAGATAAATACTGCAGGGAATATATAAAATCTTCATTCATTTATAAAACGTGGTGTCCAAGGGAAAAAGAATGTCAAATTTAAAGATAGAACTTTTGGAAATTTGTGCCTGCCTAAGAACAAACTCCATTTCAAGGAGAATGTGTAGGGGCTCTGAGTCCAGACTCTGGCATATTGTGCTCTGGACATTTCTGGCCCTCATCCCATGAGGGAGGTCTACTTTGAACACCAATCAAAATTACCCTCAAAGCTACATTACCTGTTTTCACTTAATTTATTTTCAAAGGATATATCATTAATTGACGTTTATTGTCTATTTAGACAACAATTGCTGTCTTCCCCTCACTAAACAGGAGGCTTTGAGAAAGCAGGGATTGTTTTGGCACTGAGATATGGTAACTTTGCATTAAGTATTTCTTGGATGAGAAAAATCCAGCCAAGGGTTAGCCAATCCACTCACAAGCAAGTAGGGAGGACACATCTTCCTCACATCTTCACTCTAAAAGATTACCTTCACTGGAAACCTAGTGCAATGGGAACTTCCCAGAATCTAAAGGGAAGACCCTAATGATAGGGGATATGAAGCATAAACCAAACATCTTCTGTAACCAGGCAAGGCTTCAGTGGGGGAATTGGAATACCAATCCAGCCATAAAACCTTTGACCTTCAATTTGTCTTCAAGGTATGCTGATGTAAGGTGTAGCTCAGAACTTGTGGGCCCTGGCCAACAAATGACTAGTCCAACTTGAGGCCCATGCCTGGAGAGGGAACCCAGGCCTGACACTGGTCATGGTACCAGGAACCAGAGGCAGATATCTCAGAGACCTAGGATAGAACCAAATACAATTGCAGAAAGATTCAGTGAAACAAAATGATTCCTTATGATGTTCTGCTATACTTGTAGCCTGGAACCCTGCATAGCTGTCATCAGAGAGCTTCCATCCAGCAACTGATAGGAGCAGAAAAGGAGACCCAGAGCCAAATATTAGACAGAGTTTGAGGAATCCTGCAGAAGAGGCTGAGGAAGACTCAGACGAGCCAGTGGAGTCAAGGACACCATGGGGCTCAAAGAGACTGAAGTGACAATTAGGGAGTCTCTATGCACCTGACCTATGTTCTCTGCATATATGTTACATTTGTGCAGTTTGGTATTCCTGTGGGACTCCTAACAGTGTGAGCAGGTTCTGTCTCTGACCCTTTTGCCTGCTTTTGGAACCCTGTACCTCATACTGGGTAACCTCATGCAGCCTTGATATGAGGGGGATGTGCCTAGTTTTGCTATAACTTTATATACTATGTTATGCCTGAGATGCCTGTCCTGTTCTGAAGGGAAATAAGGAGGAGTGATGTAAGAGAGAAGGGAGAAGTGAAGGGAGGGGAAACTATGGTCTAGATGTAACATAGGAGAGAATAATAATAATAATAATAATAATAATAATAATAATAATGTCTAGGATAGAAAGACTGAGTAGATGAAGAACCATGGGGACAGACAACAAAAAGTCTATTCCATGGTTTTTAAAAAGAATAAATAATTTATTATTTTAGCTGAAACAGTTCACTAGCTTGCTATAATACCATATACAACAGATCTTATTAGTGAAGATTTTGTATTGTTCAGTAAATCTCTAGACATATATATACATCTTGTGGTTCATGAGATCATGGTAGAAAAAGTTAAACTAAGTCCCAATTCTCTTACAAACCTAATTGTTCATGTCTGATTCATTTATGAAGTGTATGGAAGGAATTACCCGGCCTGGGAACTTTTTTTTTTTAATCTAAATAATCCAATTCTATGTAAGCCAGTGAAAGAATTAATTTTTTATAGTATGTAATAACTTCCACAAAATAAAAGCTTATAGACAAATATAAGCATTCATCTACTCACCAACCAGTGTTGTCAAATCTTAACATTTTCTTTAATTTTTCATATTCCAACATTTCTTAAAAGTCATCTTTATAAAATTTTCTTTATCAGTCTTTATCCTCCTCCTCTAAAGCATTATAATAATAATTTTTATTCACTAGTCATGTATGTAACTCCTGGTTTGCATTCTTTTAATTTTTCTCTTTCTTGCTAAAGGTAACCTCGAATTTTCTATATTGACATTAGTAGTGCATATAAATCAAACACACAATTCTAGAAAAAGATCAAGTTATATATGCTATTGTACAAATGATACTATCCTACATCTCTTGTTCTGCATTAAGACATTATAATCAAGAAGTATGTTGGTGGGAGCAGTGGAATTCTTCATAAAAGTCCCATTACCCTAAAGCACTCTTCTACCCATGTACATTGAATTCTTTTAATTTTTCTATTGTTGGCCAAAATCTTTAAGTATTTTGCTTCAACCTATGAATTTTGGGGGAATATATTCAGTTTACTGCATGATCTAATGATTGCTGTGTGGGTTAAATTAGCAAATATTTATAAAATTCAGTTGTATAGTATGAAATATAAGGTGCTTAATATTGATATGTTGCCCTTATATAAAATAAATCTTGATGCTATTCTTCTTTGTCTTCAATAACTGACTTAGCTAACTTTGTCTTTTGTTCCAAAAATAATGTATTGAAACTTTAGTTAAGTGTATTAGTGCTTCATGAAACTGACTGTATCCATTTCAGTGTCTTAGTACTATGATAAAAACATCTACAAGAATTAGCATATAAGGAGTAAGGATTAATTTTTGTGAATATATCAGTGTTTTCAGTCTTTGTGGCCATTAACTTTGGGATCTGTGGCTCAGTGGTTCCTCATGATGGGAGCATGTGCCAGCAGATACCTTACCAGTTCCTAGTAAACAGGGGGCTAAGAAAGAGACAATAAAGGGCTAGTGCTCTAATATTCACTTTAGGGATATACCTCTCTCTCTCTCTCTCTCTCTCTCTCTCTCTCTCTCTCTCTCTCTCTCTCTCACACACACACACACACACACACACACACACACACACACACACACACCTCTACAGATTGTTTTTTGAAGGTTCCACCATCAAGGCTGGCAAGAAAACTTTTATTGCATGGGCCTTTGCAGCTCCCTAGATAGATTCAAGCTTTAGCACCATCCATACGTGTAGCAGATATTTGCACCCAAACAAATGCTCTGGGTTTTCATTATCAGTATCCAATAGACTCCAAAATGGCCTTGTATCTGTTTTGATAGGTTTAATAGAACCTACTTGAAATGTAAGTCTCATCTCCTTTTTGTAAAAACATAATTAATTTTTATATCAATTGTACATAATTTTATACATTTATCTTACATAATTGTATAATAAATATATAAGTATATTTATAAATTGTAAACAATAATCATTCTAATTTTTTTACTCATGTTGCTTTGACTGTTTTTAAAATCAAGATTACCACAGACTCCAAGCAATATTGGAAAGGGTACCTAAACAGGACTTCCCCTATAATCAAATGAATGACCATCCTAAGAGTCATAGAACCTTCATCTAGCAATGGACAGAGGTGTTTGTGTGATAGATTCATATTAAAGATTTGGAGATAGAATCCACAAATAAGGAAAAATGTGTGACATTTATCTTTTCAAGTATGGTTTATCACACTCAGTATAATACTTTTTAATGCCATCTATTTACTCTCAAATATCAAGATTCCATTTTCTTTTAAAGCTTTTCCGAAGTGGCAAGTAGAATTCTAAGAACCCAGTAGACTCCAGGGCCCTGTTTAATACAAAGTCTTCTTGAATGGTGGTATATGGGGTTTGAGTATAATGAGAATTCTCTCTATTGATTAGGTTTATAATATAGTCACGATGAATAATAAAAAGAAAGATGGCTAGCACCTGAAGGTGGCCATTAGGAGATGAACAGGAACATTTCCTAACAGACATTAAGAAGACAGCTCCTTAGTTTTATGGGCACAAGGCACTGAATCAGCTATTGAATTTAGAAGGGGGTGCATATCATCTTGATTATAGTTGTGTGAGATCCTAAGCAGAGTGGACCTCCCATTTTAAAAGCTGGAGAAAAAAATAAATGGCAGCCATTTTAAGTGTGTTTAATTGTGATAATCTTTTACCCAGCAAAGGAGACAGCATGTGGGAATTTGAGGGTGTAAGTGTGTGCTTTATTTGACATCTGTTATAGTTTCATATGATTGTTAATTTCTATTCATATTTATAACTATTTTTACTTTTAAAATTTGATGCCATAATTTCTGAGTTTTATAAAATCCAATACATGGGGTTTTTTTTTATAATGATTTTTTTATACTCTGATTTTATCTTAAAATTTATTTCATCTTATATGAATATATTGTTAACATACATCTTTTGTATTTTTCTAGTATGCTACCGTATATTTCACTTATTTCCAGTTTTTAGTGTTTTTAGAATTATATTTAGAAAGAATGTATAGTTGACTTCTAAAAATCTAGTTGTGTTACTTTTCTCTCTTTTTCACATACCTTCTCTAGGACTTTAGAAATGATATGCTATATTTCCATTTCTTGGTGATGACTTTCATATATTAATAGGGTATTTATGTACATATATTTATAAATTAATATTTTTCAGACTACTTATACACAAGGATATTATGTAGTGATATGATTATGTATTATCTAACCATGCACTATTTTTATTTTTAAAATTTTTATTCATATGTATGAATTTTTTTCTTATGTGTATGTCTGTGAACCACACATGAAATGACTGCAGAAACCAAAAGAAGGCATTTGATTCTCTGAGACTAAGTATACAAACACTTGTGAACCATTATGTGGGTGCCTGGAAGTGAATCTGGGTCCTGGTTTGTAGCATTCTAATTACTTCTTTTATTATTATTGATTTATATGTAATTAATACTGACTTTCTCACACTTTTTCTCAATATTTTAAGCATATACAGAATTTAGTGTTAAATTGTTTTCATAGTAATATGTAGTTCTATCTTTATGTTCTCAGCACTTACTTAAAACCAATTGACTCACACTTTCTGTAGAATGATAATTTTTCTGGATATAGAATTTTACTTTTTCAGAATTTTGTAGTTTTTATTTGTTATATTCTATTTATTTTCTATTCTATTTATTCTATTATTTCTGTTTTCTTTTCTTTTGTTTAATTTGAGGGAGTCTTCAATGTTTTCCTATGAAGAACTTAAGATCTAAGTCCTTTCTCTTGAATCTGAATAGTTATTGGGAGTTTTCATCTAAAAGAATGTGGTAGAAATGGTACGGTATTAGTTTTAGGACTAGGGGAATTAAAATTTTGCAATCTGCATGTCCTTCCTTTGGGGTTCTTATATCCAGAGAAGTCATGTTCATTTAAAAGGTTTGATTTCCCAGATGTTCCCAAATTATGTGGAAGTTCATTTGAGCCACATGAAATGGCTACATAGAACTTGTTGCTTCAAGTCACACACAAGTCACAAGAAAAATATAGGCTTAAAGTATATATCTGAGTCACGTTCCCACGTTTGATTTTAGGATTTGCTTTGTGAATGGGCATAGGGTTAGGGTGCCTCTGCACAGTGCACAGTCTCTTGTTTTTTGGTCAACATTTTCTTTACTTGGAAAATCTGTCTCTGTGTGGAAAGTCAGAAAAGAAAACTGTATCTTCTGGCTTTACTTTCTACACCCACGAGTGAGCCACCAGCACATTCCAGTGAGCAAAGCTCTCATGGCAGCCTTGTCACCTTCTCTACCTCAGCAAACTTGGCCGTAAAAAGAGGACACTCATGGATTTTCTTCCTTTCCCTTCCTCATTTTTGATTTTAGGATTTGCTTTGTGAATGGGTACAGGCCCTGCCTCTGCAGTGTGCATGCGTGATAAAGGGCTTTTGCTACTGCTCTACTGACAAGGCTTCAGAAAAGTTTGTGAGGAAATCACGGGGGTCATTTGGAGCTGACAGAAGAGAAGCTTGCATGGTAGCCTTTCAGTGGGCAGCATGCTAAGAAAGGCACACAGCCCTTTGTTAGGGGCCATCACAGTCCTCAAAGCATGACTGTCACTGTCCCTTAGTATGTGACACAGCTTTTACGTAGTGGAATCTATTGGTACCCCAAACATTTAGATTGGTATAACTGGAGGGAAACTTTGACGTCGTTCTACATATGTAAAGCTGTCGGACGACAGAGCTGAAAATGACTTGGGCAGAGCAGTACATGGCATACATACTGTTTTGATTTGATACGCAAGTTGCCTAAATCTTGACTTGTGAGCATTGCAGAGAGGTTGAGATGCTAAAGCAAGATAAATATGTTATTCTCTAGGTAATCACACTCAGATCTGGTCAGCTGGTCGCAACACAGTCTTTCCCTCAGAATCGGTACACAGTGAAATTAACAACTTGTAGGTGTGAAAAATGTAATGTAAGCAGGAAAGAAAAAGAGAAAGAACAGAGAAGTCAGGCGAGGAGGGCAACCAAGCTTGTAGTCTTGCCTGGCTTGCATTTGATGAGAAATGGAGCCCTCGGCAGAACAGACAGAAAGCCAGGCTTCAGATGACTGGGGCTGTGTGGGAATCACAGACAGAAATCTCGGACAGGAGAAGTTGAGTTGCTCTGACTTCAGAAAGTTACAGCTGTGCTAATGTACTTTCCAACAGCATCGTTCTTAGTCAAGGTTAAACTTGCGTCTTAAAGCTCAGCGCCTCATCAATGCAATGCAGGCCCCTCAGAGATCTGAGACTTATACATAGTTAAATGCCAACTTAGTAATCAGGGACTGTAACAGTCCTCATATGAGGGCCACCTTCATTAGGAGGATCTATTTCTTCTCTTGGGCACATAGTCTTAACTACTACAATTCAATTTAATATCACTAAGAAACGCCTTATCTTAGTAGTTCTCAACCTATGGATCCTGACCCCATTGGAGTCACATATCAGATATCCTGAATATCAGATGTTTACATTATGATTCAAAACAGTAGCAAAATTATAGTTAGGAAGTATAATAAGATAATTTTATGGCTGGGGGGTCACTGCAACCTGAAGGACTGAATTAAAGGATCGCAACGTTAGGAAGGTGAGAACCACTGCTCCATATGTGCTAGTTGGCTTCTCTGGTGCTGTGATAAAACACTGATCAAAAACAATGTGTAAAGGAAAAGGTTACTTTCCTGCCATACACTTCCAGGTTATAGTCATCATTGAAGGAAGTCATGGCCAGAACCTGGAAAAAGGAACTGAAGCACAAACCATAAAGAATTCTGCTTACCAGCTGGCTTGGCTTCCTCAGCTTGCTTGCTTGTCTTAGTTCCTTCCTTCCTTCCTTCCTTCCTTCCTTCCTTCCTTCCTTCCTTCCTTTCTTTTTTCCTTCCCTCCTCTTCTTCCTTCCTCTCTTCCTCCCTCTCTTTCTCCTTCCTTACTTATTTTTCTTTCTTTCAAATTTCTCTATACTGAGTTTATTCATAAATGTAGACATTTAGATACTTACATAAACAAATAATTTCTAGAATTGTCTATTTTGCTATCCTCAAAATAAAAATACCCTATGCAATGGCCCATTCTCTGGGATGGACCTATCTGGTCCTCTCGGACTCCCAGAGCTTCAGTCAGCCTGCTTTCTTGCACAACCCAGGAGCACCTGCCCAGGAGTGTGCTGGGCCTTCCCATATCTGTTGTTAACCAGAAAGTCTCCCGTAGGTACGCTGGAATCGATTCCTCAGTTGGGACTCCCTCTTCCCAGATTGGAAGGATTCCTGGCATGTAGTGGCCATGAAGTGAAGACACATATGGAAGGCACACCCCTAGATGTGGCTACATAAATCTTTGCCAACCCATTCTCTTAAAGGAGATGCCTTGTTGCAGTCTGTCTCTTCTCTCTCTTCTGCTTCTCTGCTCCTGTACTTGCCTGGCAACTCTCCTGTGGCCCTGGTAGTGTGTGTGTCTCTTCCATGCTCGGAACCAACATAGATGACTTCAGTTTATGTCGTTGACAAAAGCTAACCAGTCACTGCACTGCTATTCATCAGCATGGCTATAAAGAAAAACTAAGATATTTTACCTTTAGGACTAAAATTCCTTCCCCCCCCAAAAAAAAAAAGAAAAAAAATGCTTTGATTTATTTAATATTTGAATAAATAACTCATTCAAAATCAGTAACTTCAAATGTAGATTCTTCAAAAAATCCAATTTGTCAGAAACTAGTAACCACTCACAAATGAAAACTTAGTTCTCTCCAATCAATAGATTCCCTCTGAAGATAGACCACTCTTTTTTTTTTTTATAAAAACTAAATCTGATCTTATATTTTATTAAAATAAATAAAACTATTGTATTTATAATATACAATATATTATACATATATTATTTTAATTATAATATTTATTTTATATACTGATTGGTTTCCCCTGTCTCCTCTTCTTCAAGTATCTCTCCCTTCACTTTCTATCTACGTGCTTCCCCTCCCACCCCATCTCCATTCAGAAAGGCACAAGTCTTCCATGGGCCTGAACAAAGCAGGGCACATCAAGTTGTGATGCAGGTTACAGCTCGCTCTTTGTATCAAGGCTTGGCAAGGCAATCCAGCAGATACAAACCACACTTAAGGGCAGGGCTGATGCCCAACATTAGTTGGCCAACACAGAACAAGCTCTATGGCATCTTTGGAGGATCTTTGGTTTATTTGACTCATTATATTTTTAAGCTTTTTTTTTTTAATTTTGCAGGTTCTTTGTGTATATATTATAGCTTCTGGTTTTGTGCTTTTATAGGTTTTTTTAATGTGTACAAACATGTATGCCTCCAAATCTATGTTTCTAATGCTTTTTTTCTTTTGGTCTTTTGCTTCTGTCAGCTTGTTTGTTTCATCCTAGTCTGTCTTGTTATTGTTGTTGTTATTATTATTATTATTACCGTTTAGGCGCCTCTGTTTCTAGGGAAGAACAGAATAAGTGTGGATTCCAATGGGAGGAGTAAGGACAATCTTGGAGGAAGTGAGAAAAGTGAAATTGTAATCAGAATATATAGCATGAAACAAACTCTGCTTCCCACAAAAGAAAAATAGAGTGGGGAGAAAAAGCAAAACAAATAAAAAATACCTCCACCCCCCGAAAAACTAGCAGTATGACATTTGGTCAATCCTATTATTGTGCTGGACTTCATCTTTTTGTTTTCATTTCTGTATGGGGTCTGCTCTGTTTTTGCCTGTTGTACTCAGTTCAATCAGGTCTCGTGAATTGCAGCAGTTCTTTGCAGGAAGAACTGCTTTCCCATTTTATAAATTAGCTTATGTACCCACCGAATCATATGAGTTGTCAAGACATTGCTTAGGAAGCAGAGAGCTCGGACCTATGTTCTTCTGGCTCTGAGAAGAGGGTTCTCACTATGTCTTTCATCATATGAAAATGTTGACAACTTCTCAATAATTAGAGCACTTTAGAGTCTATTGACTGTACAGCTCTACTGGTGTTCACAGGCACTTCACAATTTTGTAGTTCTTCATGATTATTATCATAACAGCACTTGTTATTAAAATCAGTGAACATGATTCGGTCATAAAGACACTGGGCAGAATCTGTACTGACCCCTTAATATTCTTAGAATGTTGCCACTTGCCACTGAGTAAATAATTATTTGTTATGCTAAGCGAGGCTTTTTCTGTTAGACCTTATTATCTCTGTCTCTCATAAATTGAGTGATTACAAAGTATGATAATATGACTTCAGTTTTATTCAAAGATTTTGGTGGTAATGATGACATTAGAGAGTATCTGGTGCATGCTCACTGCCAGGGTCTTTCCTCATTTTTACATAAATTTCTTCATTAGTACTCCTTGGTCAACTTGCATGGTTGTAGCCATTGTTGACTCTAGTAGAGGAAATAAAAGCATGGATTAAATGACTAATCTGAATCACATATCTAGCAAGCAGAGAGTCAGGAGTTGAAACCAGTGAGTTTGCTGCTGCATAGTTACAAGAGGAAGTTGGCTTATATCTTTAAAACTCTGTTGAGCAGAAGTTTGGTGGTTAATTCAGTATTTAGTAAGCAGTGACTATGTTTCAGACACAGTGCTGTGGCATTGCTGATCCTGAAGTAGATGGACTGCCATACATGAGGATGGAAGAGAGGAGTTAGCCCAGAAGAGAAGGATTCTCATCAGAACCATCCAGCTGGCTTGCAATGCAGTCTTTTCTCTCCAGCTCAAGAACATGCATGTTCTCTCTAGGGCCCAGGATTCGAATTCTCATGATAAAACCATCTCATTCTTGCTCCATTGAGTCTCCCTCTGGTCTTTCCAAGTATTGCCAGTACAGGATAAACTAGTCATCTGTCATCTCATGACCAAGTTAACCTTGGGAACAGTATAGGAATTTTAAAAGTGTCATGTTGACTCTAACAGGATATTGTAAGGACATGAAAACCCCACCATTTTATGTAAGGACATTGTCAGCATTTATTAAATTTTTTATAAAACAGTTCTAGAGAACACATCCCACCTAATAATATTTAATATAACAATGTTTTGATTTATATAGGACTCTGATAAGTGATAAAGAATCACTTCAGATTCTTTGCAACTTGATGTGTGTGCTACTAAAATTATTTCCATCTAAGCCATTTTATTTTCTGCTTGAATTTTATGGTGAAGAAGTGATTTATTAATCAATTCTTTACACATAAGAATTTTTAACATATTTTATTGGTAAATGCTATGGATTTTCTTTCACAAACCTGAGTTCTATTTACATCAGTTTTTCCTATTTGCTTTTTCAGATTTTCATGAAATATTAAAATTTCCACCAAAATTTTTTTGTTCTTTAAATCAATTTATTTTTTCTGTTTCATCTGGCTAACAGTTTTGTTTAAGCAAATTTTATGTAACATTCTTTTATGCAATAACATTTTGTACTTTTAAGTGTACACTTGAAGTAATGCATGGATGTAACTTCTGAACTGTTAGGATGAAAAGAGAATATTTCAGCCTATAAGAGAGAGAGAGTGAGAGAGACAGGGCAACAGAGGAACTAGTTGGTAAAATGAAATGGGGTAGGGAGAAGGTTAAAGAAATGACCTTTTGAGAAGGAACATGTAGAAGATGCAGAGGTGACAATGGAAATGTCCTTGTGTTCAGCCTGGGGAGTCCAAGTTATTGTCCCTTCCCATGTCATTTCTACTACTCAAAACCCTAGTGCTAACTGAACCTTCCTTTGTTGCCTTTGGAATACATTGAACTGACTGTCATTTCAAACAGGGTGACCTTTCAAAGACTTCCTTTTCCATGTTAGCGTGATTCTGTTTTAGACTTTGACAGTCACCTGTCTTCATACTTTGTCCTTTTTATAGTAACAAGAGAATATTGTGTTCTTCATTCCACCTGTGCTGCTAATATCAGCTAAGGTCTTTAATGTGGTTTGAATGTTCCTCCACAACCCACGTCAAAATGTAACACTTGCTTTCAAATTTAAGAATTGGAAGTAAGTGGAATCTTTCAGAAGTAATTGTGTCAGACTACTGTGGAATCACTAATCCTCTCATGAGTTAAGGAGCTAAATTGTTACCTCCAGAGTGGGTCTGTTATAAAGGCCAGGTTGCTTTTCTTGTATATGTCTTTCTTGTTACGTGATCTCTTGTGCTGCCTCGGAACTCCCAGAATCCACAACAGCTTGAAGGAATTCACTAGAGTTGGACTTTCACTCTAGGATTTCCCAGCCCTTAAATCCATGAGTTGAATCAAACTATTGAGTCTTTGATGTTCAGTTTTAACAATGAGAAACTACAATAGGACTATAGGTGGGAATTTAGCCATTCCCAATGCATTCAGTCAATTATGTGGAGAAATATTTATTGTCATATGGGATTTACATGCTCTTGTCTGAAAGAACACCCAATGAGGCAGGGGACTGACTTTCATGGGACTCCACCTGAGTCCTTTGTATAACTCAACTAATATGAAATGTCATGATTCTTAAAATAGTTGTAGTACAATTACCTCAAGGATAAAAAAGGTTTATTTGGGCTGGAAGGTAATCTAGTCAGAGGCCCTTTCTTGCAAGAAACAGAAGTTTGGCTTTCTACAGTCATACACACAATAACAAGGAAATAATATTATGTACAGAGTTCTGTATATACTTTATATATAGTGTTATATACTGGAAGTGTGTTCTGTATATAACATTATTTCCTTGTTATTGTGTGTGTGTCTGTGTGCATATATTCTTTTAATTAATATTATACCACAGTCTTACTGGTTTAATCTCTCCCCCCTCCACACACACCTTGATTAGAAGCTGTAAGATTCATAAACAAGAGAACTAGCTGTGCTGGGCTGATCACTCTGTAACTGATCCTTGCTGTATTATAAGCACTCACGTAATTTTTACAAAACATTAGAATCACAGAAAATATAAAAATATAAAACAAGGGAAAGAACTGCTTTGAAACTTGTGATGAACCAGAGTTACTCTGAAGAACTTCCGTAGTGACTCCTTGATACATGGAGGCCAGGAGGAGATATGCAGTGATATGTGGCCATGACTCTATCAGTCCGGGCCCTACTTCCTGCCCTCTAACACCAGGTTTCCAAGGCATGTTTTCCAGCAATGCCCTGGGCTCATCCAGAGTTTGCTCTCACTCTTCTCAACAATGGAGCTGGCATGTAAAGGGTGTCATTCAAAATCACTCCAACTAATGTTATAAGAGTGAACAACTCCAGCATCTAGGAGACCTCATCAGAACAAGCTGAGCAAAGAATAAGGCTTTTGGAAAGCTGAATGTAAAAAGATGGCAAGAAAACGGGAACTTCAGAATAAGGTTTTACAGGGCATTTTTCAGATGTTCAGTGAACACAACCCTAGAACACAAAGGATGTGTTCCTTAAGGATGAGTCTCATTATAATAAAGGCATCAAAAATCTATTTAGTTTATGCAGTAAATTACAGGGAAGCTGCTTCTACCTTTCTCTGATCTGGTGTCATCTCTCTCTACCTTTATGCCTTGTACTTCAGTTACAGTCACCTTTCTATTCTTTGGGAAGGCAACTTCTTTATTTTGCTTCTGGGATTTTGTCACTCCAGACCTCTGTGTTTGTTTCTAAAAAAGCAAAACAAATAGAAAATAAAGCAAACAAATAAACAAAAGCAAAGCAAAAAACAGTGTTTAATACTTAGCTGAGCTATCTCCAACTTGAAATTCTCCTTCCTCAGCCTCCCAAGTGCAGAGATTATAAGTATACACCACTGTATCTAAGATGTTTAAACAGTATGGTATGTAAAGTGTTTCTGAAGCTTTACTTCTATTCATGATATCTATAAAGATAAAGTAGGGCAGATTATATGAACCTGGTCATTGACTATCAGTTGAGACACTAAGGACTAGATGACAACACTCCACTCTTAATTCCAATATGATTTTTATAACCTTGTTCATAGATGATGGGTGCCTTTTAACTACTGTATGGAAACAAGGCAGGTTAACAATATATTAACCATTTCCCTTTCTTCCTAAGCTTTCCCTTTTGGACAAATTGCAGCAAGTGCCCAGGTCAGCTCCCCAGGCTATCTATTTCAACTGGCACATATCTTGTTAAGAACTATGAGCCCAGAATCCACAAAATTCTGATGTGAATGTTGCAAATCTAAGCAACCAGGGAATGATTTTAAAAGGAATTTCTCTGATGATTGTAAACAGGGAAACAACTGTTTTATTGCTAATCAAAAAGCAAATATGTATAAGCCAATCCAGATCTAGCCAAGAGACATAGAGAAAGGTTAAGGAGGTTTAAAGTAAAAAATGCTTCAAACAGAGAGTAACTGCTTGAGGAGATCAGATTGTGAATGACATAGTAAACCTGGTGAAGGGAAAATCTGAGCCTAGCGCAGAAGGTCATTTTCTTTCTTAGGGTCACTTTGCTTGTGAAGGAGCAATTCTGTGTTTCTCAAACCAATGGGTCATTGTAGGCAGTCTGCAGTAGGGCCTCTGCCCAGACTGGCCAGGGTGTGACTCACAAAGCAAAAAGTCCTTTCCTACAAAGGCTGTCTTTGCAGAACTGAATTCAGAATAGATGCAGAGGCTATTGCAGGATATCCCCTAAGCCTTAAGGCACCTGTTGCTATGGGACAGTAAAGTGAAGCCAAATGCATCTGATGAGTACCAACAAAAGAAAACCCTTTATCACAACAACAACCTATTCAAAGGAAATGAGTGCTAATATAATCATGACTTATGTATATATGATGTAACAATTTTATTCTAAACAGTGGCTAGCTGGCTGGCAGATATGTTTTCATTAACCATGAAATGGGTGTCCTGGATTAAATATTAGGAAACACATTGAGTGAGGGTCCATAATTTGCCATTCCCCAAAATAATTTGCCTTGCTGGGAAGAAGGGCTAAATTTTAAACAGAGCAATTGCATTTCTTGAGGTTTAATGTCTAGTATTAGAAAATTTATAGCTGTGTAGTTTGGATTTTGTTTTTAGTTTCAAGAAGAAAACTAAAACTTAATAAAAAGCTTATGTGGATTAACCTATTTTTCCTTTTTTTTTTAATCTCCTAGAGAGAAATGGAGACCTGCAAAAAAAATAGACCTGGGAGAATTCTGCTGTTGGTTCTCATGAATCTCAGGAAAAAGGTGAAAATTGAGGGTGTTTGTTAAAGTACCAGTGATCACCTGTACATTAGATATACACTGCTGAACCAAGGCAAGAGAGCCCTTTAGAGGAAGCATTGCCTTACCCATGAGTCAGAAGTCCCAGGGCTGTGGCCACATCTACTCTCCCAAACTCAGTCCTATAGCAAATTCAATCACAAGTGAAATCACCATGAGTTTATTGACATTAAGATGTTGACTATAAATTTGACATGGGGATTAAAAGGTTCTAGAATAGCCAAAACAACTTTGAAAAAGAAGAGTAAAGTTAGAGAACCAGAGATATCTGATTTCAAGACAATACAAAGTACAGTAATTAAAGCAGTATGCTATTGATGTAAAACAGGGATACGCAAAAGTTTTTATATAAAGAATCAGATAGTAAATATTTTAGGCTGTGTGGGCCATACTGTCTCTGTCACAACTACTCAACTCTGCTATGAAAACAGCCATACGCTAACAGCCGTGCCCAATACATAGGGATGAGTGTGGCTGTGTATCCATTTCAATAAGACTTTGTTTAAACACATGGAAACTTGAATTTATATAAGTTTTATGTGTAATCCAAAAGTATTCTTTTGATTTAAAATTTTAAAATGTGAAAAGCATTCTTGGCTCAGGGACTACACATAAAAGGCAGGAACCAGGCTTGACCTACTGATCATCATTTATAAGAGACTGCTGTGGAGACCCACAAAAAGGTTTAAAAAATAGAGAAGTTCAGCAATATACCTACATATACATCAACATCTAGTTTTTGACAGAAGTGTGCAGACAAGTAAGCAGAAAAAGGCCATCAAATAGTGCTCTAGTGTCTGTGCTGGGAAACAAGAACCTGGATCTGTATGCCACACAAATATCACCTCAAAGAGATAATCTAAAACATAAGTTGTGAAACCTAGAAAAGATATGAAAATTTTTGTGACATTAGTTTAAAATTAATTTCTTGATAGGTTATTCAATCCCAAGTAGACAGATGTAAACAAATGTACATATAAGCAACAGTAATTGGACTCAGTAGATTGCATGCATGGTGCATGCACACACACACACATACACACACAAACACACACACACACACACAGAATCCCATGTATAAATAAATGGATATGTAATTCAAATTAAAAATCTAGGACTTAACAAATATAAGTTATAAGTTTATAGACTCATGAGTCAACTTTAAATGATTATTAGATACATCAGAGGAGAGGGTTACTAAATGGATAGGAGGCTATGCATCATTTATTGGACAAAAAGCAAGCACAGAAACATATTAAATGATCATTTTATCCATTAATCTGCAGCTTGTCTCAGTAGCTTCTAATTATGACAATGGTGTCTTACCCTAGAGTTTAAATTTGACTTATAGTTCCTGGGAGTTATTCATCCCAGACTGTAGATTTTGGATTGATGACTTGGGCCCTAAATGTCCAGGTAAACATTAGGAGTATCCTGAATTCCATGTGCCTTAAAGAAAACTTTTATGGACAAATATATAAAATCTAGCTATAATAAGCAATTTCAACATAATGTCCAAATTACAACAACTGACATAAGATGAGACTTAAAAATTTATAGATAACAACTATGAAGATATTCTTACACAGAAATCACAGAATAGAGTCTGGGTAAAAAAATTTCAGGAGATTAGAGGAGGAGTAAAACCAATTATATTTTTGAAATAGAAAAACTAATGGGACATTTTCCAACTTGGTTTATGATAAATTTATAACAAAATAATACTTCAATTTTCAAATATAATAGTAGCAAATTAAAGTGAACCTTTATCTCAAGGAAGTAGCGTTGGTTTCATAACTTAGAGAATGAAGGAAGCCTCTGCATTAATGAGCACAGATGATCTCCTTAGTTCTGGAAAGTATCAGGAACAGAAGTCTTCCATGCTAATAAACAGTTGTGGTAATCTGTTAAGAAGCAGTTATAAAACATCTTTACAAGTGTGAATTCACAAAACATTGTGAGAGGTTTTTCTCAGGTTGAGTAAACAAGACCTTACCTCTTCAGTCCCTGCAACATTATATTCAAGGACCTGTGGGGGACAAAGAAAAGAAGCTATAAAGGGCAGAACAATTCATAGGAAGAGGTAAGAGTACACTCTTCACAAGTAACATGGTTCTGTATGTAGGAAACCCAAAAGAACTGAAGACAACTTATTAAAATTAATAAGTGAATGTAGTAAAAATCAATTGAGTTTTTACATGCAATGTAATAAACCTTCACAGTTCATAAAATTCTGAGTGATAAATGTGTGTGGTTACTGTAAAAGATACTGGGGTCAAATGTCAAAGATCCATGAGGTGAAGGTTTTCTTGTATATGTTGATAATGGGCCCTAGATTGTCAAATGAAATATAGCAACAAACTATTAAAAAATTAAAATGCAAAGAGTGGTGTATTGCATTTAATATAGCATTACATGATCAATTCAAAATAATCCTCGTGAAAAATTTATAAGTCTTCTATAAAGACTATTCTAAATATTACTGGGATTTTTTAAAATATATGGTCATTTTAGATTGGCAAATTCAACGTGAATTCTTTTGAAATTAATCTCTGGATTCAGTGTCATTGCAATTATAGCCCCAACACTTTGAAAGGGAAATTGGCAGCATGATTCTAAAATTTATAGGAAATGTAGATGGAAAGAGTGTCCAAACAAATCCAGAGAAAGGTGGAATGTTTATACAGTCAATATCAAAGCTGCTATAACTCTTGCTATATTTTTGATGGAACAAAGGCACCTCTTCAGTGCAACTGTCTTTTGAATAAGTGTTGCTAAGTTACTTGGTTATCAACAAGGTAAATTTTAACCTGAATTCCTATAACATACAATATAAAAATTTAATCCCAGGTCTAACAAAGATGAAAATCTGAAAAGTAAAACTTAGAAAATATAACTTCACAGACCTACTTTGTGACTTTGGAGTCACTAGGATGACAAATGCATTTTATTCAAAAAGACATACATTTGCACACCAAAGGCAGTAGCTCAACTATGTTCATAGCAGCATTATTCGTAGTAGCAAGAACCTGGAAACATCCTAGATGCCCATCAACTGAAGAATGGGTTAACAAACTGGTACATCTACACAATGGAGTACTATTCAGCAGTAAGAAAAAATAATATCCTAAAATTTGCAGGCAAATGGATGGATTTGAAGGATATCCTCCTGAGCAAGGTATCACAAACCCAGAAAGATAAACAAGGGATGTACTCACTCATCAGTGGACTCTAAACAAAATACAAAGCATGTCCAAACTGCAAACCTCAATCACTGAACAGCCTGGGATCTGAAACACCTTGGACCGACACCTTGGAGCCCGTTCCCTCCAGAGGAACACCTGACTCAGTCTCAATGTTGGGATGTGGAAAGCAGATCTGCCTGGAGTAGATGCTGAACTAAGCCACGATGGGACCTTGGGAACCTCCTGCCCTTGCTGGGGAGGAGATAAGGAGATGGGGAGAAGAGAGAGTGACTGGGAGGGGAAGGAGGGGGAAGGGAGTTTGAATAAGGGGATACATGGATTAAAAACTATGACTTTATTCATAATAAAAAATAAAAAAAAACATGCAAAACAAAACAAAAAATACCATGGCTCGTTAGTCAGAAACAAGTTTGTAGTGTGAAGCAAATTAGATCGCACCCCCTGTTTACCTGACTATTTCATTATTTAGGCTCTGTCGGCTTGATTTTCAAATGGAGTCTTCGTCTTCTCTACTTACTCTACAGAGGAACATCTAGAATAGACTATCCAGATGTTTGAAGAATTTAAAGTCGAAAAAGGGAAGAACTGAGAGTTCGTGGAAAAGTTATGAAGTACAGTTTGTTTATTATGGTAGTAAGGGTGAGAATAAAGCCATATAGAAAGCTATTAATGCATACAAGCTTAAGAGATTTATTTCCAAATTTACCTCTCAGGAGCTAACAAAAACCATTTTCATTTGAAAGCCAAAGAATGTCCTATGTTTATGGCTCAGATTTCTTTTCTCAGCGGTCACTTTAGCTCCTCCAGCTACTTCATAATTTGTGTTGAGTTGGAGGGGGGGACTCTGGCAGGGACCAACACAATCACTATGACAAAGTGGGGTTTGGGGAAGAATATAGGCTTCTGGGTCAGAAACCTGGGATCCAAATATATGCTTACAGACTTTCTAAATTTAGGAAAGATACTAGATTTTGATAAGCTTAGTTCCCCAGTTCAGGAATAAAGTAAGGTACCCATAACTGTTGTGAGGACTAATATCAGGGGCTCTTGATAAATAGATACAGAAACATATGTAGATGTTTATATTAAATAGAGTTACTTCACATACACGAGATGATAATGCTTTCACTAAGACTCATAGTCTATAATAAAAACACTAATACCAGATATGGAAAACTGTCCTTTGAGCTATTTGTCATGGACTTTCAAGAGACTCCTCAAACCAAAAAGGCCATTGATATTGCGCAAGATTGCTTCCCAGATCTTGAAGCTAAGACCCTATTGCCAATGACTCCACATATTTCAGACACTGGACATGGAGAAATGGAGTTGTAACTGGCTTGGAAATTTCCTCCCTGAGGACCAGGTCTCACAGTATCAGAATGGACCATGCAGTCTCCAAATGGGAGGAGCAATCAAAAGTCCTGCACTGCTGTATGTTTCAGACTCACACATTGAATGGCACAGCAAGATATCCCCAACAGTGTAGTGGTGGATTTTGTTGTTTTGTTTCAGTTAATATGGTAACTTCAGTGGTTTGAATGAGATGTTCCACATAGTCTGAGCCATTTGAATAGTTTATCCCTAGTTTGTGGAGCTATTTGGGTAGGTTTAGCAAGTGTGGACTTGCTTAAGGAAGTATATTGATGAAGGTGTGCTTTTGAAGTTTAAAGACTCATATCATTTTAAGTTCACTCTTTCTGCCTTTTGGTTACAGTTTAAGATGTGAGCACTCAGCTTGATACTCCAGACATCATGCCTGCAAGCTGCCATGCCATGGGGATGGACTCTTGTGGAACTGTAAGCCAAAACAAACCTATCTTCGTTTTACAGATGAAGAGTAACAAGCAATCCGTGGTTTTTAAGAGAAGGGGAATCATGTATTTTCCAAGAGATGAGTACCCTTACAGTCCTAGGTGTTCAACACTAAACATATATACATATGAGCAACACTAAATAAGTAGTTCTATAAGTTGCATTAGTCATGATATTTTATCACAGAGATAGAAAAGTAACTAACGCAGTAATAGTTGCTTAATTGGACTTAAGGCCAACTAAACAGGAAAGAATTAATGCCTGGTACTGTAAACCAAACCAAATGCCCATGGATAAAGAGATCATAGGCCCTAGAGGAGAACCTACCATTGCCATTTTCCTTAACTAAATTAATTCAAGTATATTTCAAATACTTATCCTTATACCCACAGATAATTGTAGTTCTCATGCCTCATCAAAGACATTTTTGTAACAGATTGGGACTATTACAGCAATGCGTAACTGATGAAACTGCAGAGAATGGATGACCATGGGGTTGCCTAGTCTCAGCTGATGAGTCTATGGCATGACCTCTACTGAAAGGTCAGGGAAAACTATGGAATGAGAATCAGAAAGGCTGTAAGAGCCAGAAGAACAGAACACTTGTTGATAGATAGTGTCTTCTAGTCATGACATAGAAGCCTAGTACCCATGAAGCCTCAACAATACGCCTTTATAAAACCAGATAAAGACTATACCAGTTGGCTTGTGATATAGATGGGAAACTATCATAGGGCTGTACACACAGATGAAGAGTAACAAGTAATCCATGTTTTTTGAGAGAAGGAGAATCATTTATTTTCCAAGAGATGAGCACCCTTACAGGCAATCTGATCCCAGGTGGTCAGCACTAAACATATGTACATATGAGCAACACTAAAAAAGTGGTTCTTGTGTTAGTTCCTTTTCTCTTGCTATAATAAACCACCACATCCAAGATAACATATAAAGGAAGGGTTTATTTAGGCTTAAATTTTCAAAGGGGAGTCCATCATGTTAGGGAAGACATGGCAGCATGCAGCCAGAGCAGGAATCTAAGAGATCACATCTTTAAGCATAAAGAAAAATGGGGTGGACTCTACACTCTCCAAGCTTGCTCCTAGTGATAAACTGTCTTCAACAAGGCTGCACTGCCCTATAACCTCTCCAAACAGTGCCACTAACAGGGGACTGTGTTCAAATCACTTAGTCCATGAGGAGTGGTGTTTTGATTCAAACCACAGCAGTAGGTGTGTGTGTGAATGTATGTGGATTGTGAATGTATGTGCGTATGTATATGTGTGTGCGTATGTGTGCCTGAATGTGTATGTGTGTGTCTATGTGTGTATGTTTGTGTGTATGTGTGTGACAGTGTGTTTGTATCTACATGTCTATAAACAAAGATGAAGAGATCATGAACTTGGGAAGAAACGAAGGAGGACATTGAGGAGTTGAAGGGGTAGAGGGAAGATGCAATAGTGTTCACACACAAAATACTCACTAAATAAAAATTAAATAAAAATAAATTATTTTTAAGATGAAAAAAATAGAATTTTTTCCTTTCCTGTTTTGTCTTGAGGCCAATATTGCTAACTGTAAGGAATTCTCAGCCTCTAAAACAGCAATGGCTCAAATTTCATATTTCAAATAAGTTCATACTACTATGTTTTTTTATAGAAAAATGCTGTTATGACACACACTACAAATTCATGCAATTAATTACTTCAAAGTATTTCCTTTTCTCTCCCCCACATATCTCGTACCTTCTCTTTTCTGCCCAGCTCCACAGAGAAAAGGAAAGACGGTTTATAAGAACCAAGATTTGTTTGTTTTACAAGAAGTGCAAGTTCTAGATTGGACTTGAATAAAAATGAGATTTCTGTCGTACAGAAACAATACATCCCACGATACCATCACATAACCACCTCATTGCAGTGAGAGATCAAGTTGGACCATTAAAAATATGTCACAAATTACCCCCAAACCGGGGTCACTCACAGGTAGAATTCCACTTTCCTAGACCTATGTGTCAGTAGTTGCTTGTTCTCATGCACTCTGGCTGCTGGAATCTTCATTAACTATTGCTTAGATACTAGTTCTGATCCTTCAAGGGATGCCCTATATGAGGAATCGGGTCCTTTTATTTACAGATGTGAAAGCCTGAATCTAGCCATATCTCTTCTACAATGCAGTGAACCTTCTAAACCCTTCTCTTAGTCTTTTGGAACCAGACAAATTACATGCCACTGTGTGCTGTATATCACAGCTAGAGTGTTTCTAACTCCAGGCTGAGTAGGGCTTGAGAATGGCTTCTCTGGCAAGCTGGAACTGGCTGGACCTTTGACTGACAAGCTAGCATTTTCTTGAGGTTTTTTTTTATTTTTTGGTCCTTCACCTATCATTCCACCCTCCCACATACAACAAACAAAGAAATACCTTAACCTTGAAGATCTTTGGCATTTGACCCCAATATTTTTATACAGTAACCATACATACATTTATCACTCTGTGCTTTATGAACAGTGAAGGTTTATTACACTGCACTCAAACCTCATTTAACCTTTTCTCTTGAAGCAATTCTTTAAAACAGAGTGTGGGGGTTTGTACAATCAAGGCTGGCTGATTCCTTTCTAGAAAATTCTTTAGCATTGATGCTTTTGGTCAGTTGGTATTTGGTATTATTTTAAAGATAAAACATACCTTTTGATTCTCTGAGGAACCCGGAGTCTTAGGGGCTTTTAGATTGGTAGGATTTTAGATGGGAAGGCCTCAGAATCAGTGTCTTGTGTCAGTGTTGACTCTTGTGCCTCTAAGTACTGCTCTTTCCTCTTTTCTGATTTGCTAATCAATTATCGTACAAGGGTCACTTTATACCTGGAAGCTACTATGTCCCATGTGAAACTCCATTTTTAAAGTCTTTGCATCTAAACCACAATATAAAATGTAATGTTTTACTATCATAAAATATTTTAGATCTTTTTACACATACTTCTTTCTTTACGTGCTTGCCCAAAGTACGGAAATGTATGTAATAATTTGAATTCCCTTTGAACTCCAAGTTTAACATATGTAAGAAACCTCAATAGACAGCGGGAGTTCATTTTGACTATAGTACCTTGAAAAAAATAAGCATTTCTAATTGAAAAGAAAGATTCCTTAATAGTTAAGCAATAAATAATTCAGAAAGGATAAGACTCCCTGCTCTTAAAGCTTCAGAAAGTCTATATGGCTCAACCATGGCTATTTAGTCCTGGTGACATCTGTTAACATCTGCTGTGCTGTTTCATAGACATATGAAACTTGGGGCCATTGTTTTATTTGCTCTATTTCTTAGTTCTAGTTGAGGTAAAGGGACCCCTCAAATGACTGAGTTGATAAGAGATGTGCTAGGCTCAGTGAGAAGGTGTGTCACTGATGCACTCTGATATATGTGGAAGTGTGTATGCCATCTCTACTATGAATATTTCAAAAGCAAGTCTGAAAGCTGCTGCCTTGGATTCTGGCCATGAGACCTTTGGCTTGGCATATGTGTTCCACTGAAACCAGTGTCCATCAATAGGGACAGCTTCCCTCTCTTGCTGGAGAAACTAAAGGGGTTGACTCTGATTTCCAATAGCACTGCAGCTGTTTAGCAGTGGCGAGACCAATTAGTCTGGCTGACCTTTTCTCCTTTTCTATTTGACTTGACAAGCTATTGTTTTCTTCTTTTCATATTTCCTATATGAGCTTCACAAGCCTTTCTATCAATTATGACTGTGTGTGGGTGTTTACTGTTACCATGTGCTTTGTTTATCTGATGGTGTGTGGATAGATTAATGGGTATCATCAGATAGAACTAAAATTAAAAAAAAAAAAAACTTTGACCACCTTGTTGTAGATGAAGACAAGGACGAGGGTATCTTATTTATATGGTGTGATCTTATGCCAACCAGGTATTATTTACAATTACCCAATGTAATTATCCCCTGATGTAAATATTTTAGTAATATATATTTAATTGATGAGGCACAAAGAGGCTGCATCCATTTTGCCTGGGGTTCATAATCTGTGTTATCATTGGTGGGATTTGAATTGAGGGCACCTAGTTTGTCAGCTCCTGCCTTTAACCAAAATGTCTTATTCTTTATGCTCTGTATACTTTATTTTTGCCTTGAAAATACTTGTCTCGTATTCACAAAGCATGATGCAAACTAACCATGGGAATATGAGAAATAAATCCATTTGCTTTCTCCAAAGTGCCTCAGAGAGTGAAGGACGTGTCCATTCTGCCCTATGTACAAGCGAGGTGTTCTCTACCTGCCTCAACCAGGAAGGGTGATTCACTGGAGAGAAGGAAAAAGATCAGCTGGTAGCAGGATTGCCAAGTCATTTCACAAGGAGAGTGGAGTGGTTGCCGAGGTGTACATCCACTAGCAGGACCTTCAGATGAATTGTGTAGGAGAGAATAAACTGAACGCCTAGCCATCCAACCAGCAAGCATGTGTGAAGGGACAGTAAGGACAAGGTGTGAGAGTAAGGAGTGACTGAATAGTATAGGCTCCCACTTTTAAATATAAAATGTCAGCAGTTTATCCTTCGCCAAAAAGACAGCATAAAACCTAATGCGAATTTGTAAATTTTGCATTTAATTAGCCTAGGACGATCTCTACAGTTCTAGTTTTATTAAAAGTGGCAAAAAGAAAAATAGGAAAAGGAAGAAATCAGAGTGTGGATTATTTTTCAACAGTTACAGCATATGTGGGCTTCCCAGTCCCCATGTCTTCAGAGTTTCAGGTTGGGTGCCCTTGTTTGGGGAAAAATAAACCCATTTTTGTTAAATGCATAGGCAGTGTGAACTTAGCCAATGTACCAGCCTCCTAGGAATACTAAATGTACCCTATTTTATTTATAGGAAAGAAGCAAATTAAGACAGACCTCTTTTGTGCAAACCATAAACTGCATTTAACAAGACCAGGGGCTTGGGAATCCATGCTGAGGCTGCTTGCTTTTCCTGGCACCTTGTTAAACATGGTTGAATGTTTGCAAGCTGGGGTACAGCCTGCTTTCTCTTTGTTCCAGGGAATGGTTTGAATGGCCTGGTAGACCTGGGAAGACTAGCTGGAATCTCAAATGTGGGCTGGAAGAGAGCAGACACTCACTTGCACCCACATCTGTTGGGCCTATGGACAAATCCTCAGAAGAATGAGACAGCTTCCAACACTGCCTTCCGAACCTAGTGATGCTCATTACTGAGCCGCTCTTCCTATGTATAACTGAAATCCTTCATCCTGTAGTTCAGTGCATTTCCTTTTGTTCTATCCTGAATAAAGATGGAGACCAGCTGGCCAGCACTCCCTGAAGAATAACACTCAAGACACTTGAAAACTATAATTCCCTCACAATCCTCCCTTGTCTAGAACAATACTGTGGTTTTCTTTGGTCACTTCCCCATTTACCTTTTTCTCTTGGTCTTCAGGTCCTTCCTCAGCTGCTTGCTTCCTGAAGTCACTTGAAAATCTAAATGCACAGCTTTTGGGTGGTGGCAGTGGATTATTATTGCAAAATAACAGATGAAGTTTTATTCTCTCTTAGCATGAATTTGTATTGGAGAGATTAGTCTTTATCCCAGGATGTCATCAATTGACTTGAATTACTGAAGAACTTCTTTGTCTTTAGGTATTTTGGGTCTAGAGAGATCTACAAGGACAGTTCTTTCTGTGTGTGTATGTGTAGATATGCTTGTGAGAACAGTAGATTATTCAGGAATTTATACTCGTCTTTAAAAAAATATTATCCCATGATATGCTGTGCAATATTGCTTTAGACTAACTCATGCATATGTGTATGAGATACCATACACTAACTTTGATAATTAGTGATAGCTTATCAGAATTTAGGGGCTGGATATAGTAAGTGGAAAATAAGAAGGCTGAAGGGAATGTTTCACAGCCTTAGCTATGAATAGGAATAGATGTGGTGGTACTTTTGCCAAGTTACAGGGTGCCTAAGTGGAGGTCCAAAGGTTAAAATCATAAACAATTTTGAAAATTATTTTTTATTTCCCCATTAGGTAGCATATTTGCTTTATTGACCCACCTGTGGGGAACACCAATAATTAATTTCTTGTTTATGTTGATTCATACATCCCAGGATATTTTACTACCCCTCTTCCCTCTGAATCCTGTATTCTGTTGGCTAGCAAGAAGTCATGAAGAGTATCACCATTTGTCTGTCACATCTTAGAAAGTTGTCTACTCCTTAAATTGCTCTTAACAGCAAATAAATGATCAGCTAGCCTTTCCCTTCCATGCTCCTATTGCTCTAGGTTCGTCTTTTTAAAGGTAATTCATTGCTGAGAATCTGTGGCCAGTGCTGCCTAGTGTCAGTGATTAAGTGCTTCTTACTTCTGATTGGCTTCTAGAGTTTCACCAAACAACTAGCATCTGAATTATCTGAATTATTTATCTACTTTTCTTTCATTTTCCAATAATCCTTTCATTTTTCATATATAATTTAAATGATTTTACACTTTAAAAGCATATTTTTCTACCCATTTAGAATGTAGTTGTCTCCTTTCATCTATCTAAATTTTGTGTGAGCTCAAACATCCAGGAAGTTCTCTAGTAGGAGTCCCACTCTTTAATGGTGTCTCTTTTCATCCAAACCATCCTGAAATTACTTTCCTCCTCTTAGCCCAAGTATATACTTTGTGCAACTTGCTAGCTGATCCATGTGAGTCAGTGAGAACTCTGTCTTCTTCTGGGATGATTTTTCTTCTAGGAAGACAGCTGCCTCCTTTGCCTTTTTGTTTGACTTTCTTTTCACCTGTATCAGCCTACCCCATAGCACTGGTGCTCCCAGACATATACTCACCAAGTTCCAATCACATGATGCTCCAAATAGCCAGGCTGACAGCATTTCACTAAAATGAGATTTGTTAAAAATAATTCGTTAGTCTTTACAGATTTGGATAGATCAATTAATATTTCAGAAGGTATAGTTATTGGTGACATTAGTAAAGAAAAATGTATTTAGAGATCATACATAGTTAATAAATGATTCTCTTGGAGGAAGAATAAAAGTGATTTCTTTTTGACAGAGCCTAGAGTGTTATTAATTACGCAGATGCTAATACGGTATTGGGGAGCAGCATGGAAGAGCATAGGAATGCAGTTTCTCACCTGACTGGCATGGAATGGTGATGCAACAGTCATTTCAATGTTTTCCTCCTCAGGTACATTTCAGGGAACATATCAAAAAACTGTAGGCAAAATT
Organism: Sigmodon hispidus; assembly: GCA_004025045.1. Taxonomy (NCBI): domain Eukaryota; kingdom Metazoa; phylum Chordata; class Mammalia; order Rodentia; family Cricetidae; genus Sigmodon; species Sigmodon hispidus. The sequence continues at coordinate 121,908 of PVIH01003158.1, read as the reverse complement.
TGAAGCAAGAAAAAGTCTTGATCAGTCATTAGCACAGTACAGTCAGTAAGGCAATCACGGAAGAGCAGAAGGACACCTGTTGCCTCTCACAATACCACTCTTCAGCTGGAGAAGGTTTGAAAATACAGCCTAGAACTTGGAGGACCTCAGCCATGGCTTTGCTTCCACTCTCTGTGTGAGTGTGGTGGTAAAGCTATTTCCAATCCACCCGAGAAGCAAGGCACAACCATGCCATATCACTGAATCTCTGGGCCCCAGCATAGTGGCTTAATTGATTTATACTTTATTCTTTTCAAGTGTCGAAGGTCTTTCTTTTGTGTAGAACTGCAGAACTCGTTGTCAAACAACCTTCGCTCATTTAATAATTTATCCCACTTTGTAGAAGAAAGGCAGCTGACAGGCAGTAAATCTACTCCATATTTAAATTACCACATTGAACAATAACGAGAATGAAAAATCTAGTCCATTATTTAAAATTAAACATATATGAAACTGTTTTGTCCAAATTATCACCAAAGGCTGTAGTTTAAAGAGAGAACTGTAGCCCTGAGTGGAATAAAAATGCCTAACGGTGCTTTGAAAGTGGCAGTGGGATTATTTATTCTATTTTTTCTATACATAAGGAATTGAGCTAAATGAACAATGTTTAAGCATGTCAGAATTTCATCAATTTTGCATGAGCATTCTCAAATATCCTGGTGGGGGTAATTGCTTGCAAATACATTTAAACTAATGATATGTTATATCCTTACTTGATATAAAACTATTAAAAGATACATTATTTTATTTGACAATGCCATGCAGCTGGGTCAGATCTTAATGACAGATCTCTGCGTTTGTGAATTAAGATACACTCTGCTGGAAGGAAATATTTTGTAAAAATAAAAGCTATATACTATGTAAGTTTGATCATTTATCTAAAAGTTCTTTTTCTGTGGGAGACACTACAGGAGTTGAGAGGGAAGAACTTTATTGCTCTCCTAGAACTGGAAAAGGAGTCAGGGTACAAATGACCCATCTGTTATCCCCTCTCCAAAGCACAAGTTGGAGAGTTTGTAAAATCCACAGTGTGATTTGAAAGACCCACTTAGTGTATGGTTTTTGGCCCACCCATGCCGGGGTGACTGAGATATATCAGAGCATTTAGAGAAAGTGGCTTTTTCCCTATGTGAAAGTACACATGCGCACATACACACACATTTTATTTTCCAGGTGAATCAAACAAACTAGGCCTATAAGAAATAGTGGATACAAAAAAGTAATTCAAGAGAAAGTGAAATTTAAAAGAGAATCTACCCATAGAAATACTTTTGTAAAAGAAAACGAAAACAATTTGACTGTAAGGAGTCTTTGGTCCTTCACTTCCAGAGATATTGTCTTTTTCATTTTCGTCCATTCTTAGTTTTGCCTGAGATCAATAGAGAGTTTGTATCAGTTTGTATCAGCTTGGGTTAATTTGTCTAGTCCTGTGATCAAAATCCCAGTGTGATTTCTCTTATTGACAAAGAGCTAAAATGAATATTAATTTGTTTCCAGTGCCAGGATTCTTGAGACCCCTAAGATGGATTGTGAAGCAGACATTAGTGCTTATACGTGATTATGGAACCAGAGGAGCAGGCCTGGCATCCCACTGCAAGTCAGATGATGTTATGATTACAAGGAAATATTGATATACTTCCCTAATTGTTTCTTAGGACTTAGGTTTCTATTTATGATGTCATTACAAAGCTATGTATTATCTACATAATCGCCAAGGAAAAGACTCTCAGGAAGGGAAATGCATCCCACTGAGATAATGCCGTAAACTGCTGCTATACATCCAAAGGCATATGTATGGTGTTCAAATAATAAAAACATGGAATAATGATGTATTCCTGTTCCCAACATCACAAAAAAAGTGTTCCCCAAATCATCACCATTTCTGGCTTAATTGATCTATGAGCAGCGATAGGATTTCAGCAAATGGATGACTTTCAAGTCCAATCCACACATAGAACAGCTTCTGACAATGTGCCCTAAGAAATGCCAGTAACTCCAGAAAAGCTTCGATCCTCCAAAGTGGAAGGTACACTGCATCTTAGTGCAAGTGTATAAACCTTTGTATGAGTATGTATGACAATACGCGTGCGTGCACGTGTGCGCGCGTGCGCGCGCGCACACACACACACACACACACACATAACCCCATCATAACAACCACCACCACAACCACCACTCAGTTGATGCCGTGAGGATAAAAACACAGGAAAGATAAACCTGCCTCTGGAGCAAGGGGAGATAATTTTTCCCAGGAGCTGTCTCTTCACAGAGTGAAAAAATTACATATTATTGTCACTTGGTGTTACATATATATGGAGTTTTCTCCTTAGCTGGCAGCCTAGCATGGCAAAGAACAGTACAATATACCTTTACTGCAAGGTTTGCAGTTACATGGTAATTCTGATACATATCTTCGCCTTTCTTTAAAAGGAATGTAGGCTCTGATTTTCAACATCATTGAAGATTATTACAACTTCACTTCATAATATACCATAAATTTTATTATAAAGCACCAATTCCTGGGCTCCTAAGAACAATCTTAAGCAAGAGTGCCCCATACTTCTTACTTTTTCCATAATGTGAGGGACCAAATGAAGCTCTTTATGCAAATTTTTCAGTTATCAGGTAAAACTTTCACATAGAAAATCTGTCACATGTTGTAAAATTTCTTTATGTTATCAAATGCTAATGATGACTCAGAACACAACCCACAGAGGATCTTTGAAATCCTTCATAAAATTGTATTCTGCCCCAATATCAGAGAGGCCTTGAAAATTCCACCACTCTGAAGACGCCGGTTTGTAATTAGCACGGTGCGGGCTTCTCTGCCCTCTGAAACTATAATGTTAATTACAAAAATTACACTGTGTTTAAAAGTGCAATTAAGAGACTCCACCGCACAAAGGGAATCTTGGAACCTCTTTTCACACTTTGAAGCCAGGTCATAATGTAGCCCATAAAAAGGAGGCCAAGGCTCATTCCCTTTTAAAGGCTTCAGAAGACCAGAGAGGCCATCTCAGTGAGAATAAGTTCTACTAAGCTCCACAGCGCCTTAATGAACAGTGTTCTACCTAGAGCAAGGGACTAGGCAAAAAGAGAAAATAAGCTGAAAATGATGGCCGCCCCACCTCCAGCTTGGCTGCTATCAACACTATCACCCAGCTTGGGTCGATGCTGGGCCAATTCTGGAATCATTAGTTTGGTCCTGGTGGCTGCTGGCTCTCATAGTGGGATGCAACTCTGCTCTATGTGCAGAGTGATGAGATGAACTGGGTAGATTTAGAACTACTTTTGTCCTTCATTCAGAACAGACCACTATTAAAATACACTGGAACAAAAAGCAAGTTAGGTCATCAAATAAGCCTCACCTCAAACTTCTGGGTGGAAATAAAGGGGAACAGTTATAAAATGACAATGATGACATCTTTGAGTGGTTTACTAGTGGGATCCAGGTAACATGGCTGATCTTAAAATGTGCCAGTGGTTGGTTAGTTCAAAGTGAGGTTTATATACTAGTGGGTCAAACACTGAGCAGGAGATGGAGGCCTTGAGTTTACCTTTCCTGTCTGCAACAGTGGGACATTTAGCAATCATTTAAATTCATTGGCTTTCAATCTTCCCATCATACTAGTGAATAGGGAATTATGATCAAATTATCTGGTACTATTCCTGAAAACAAATCTACTCAGCAGTTTGTACAGTGGTTCTGCATGCCCTCTTCCTTCAGCCCTGGACCTGGATGAACATTTACCAACTTTGAAGCAAATTCTTTCCCTTACTCTGTTACCAGTGACATTCTGATACCCTTCCTCTAGCCTCAAAAATCTCATAATAAGAATAGAGAGTCCTTCCAAATGTGAATCATTAGCGTGAAGTTAGGGGCCTTCACCCAATATGACTTACAAATTGAAAAAAGTCATAATTCCAAATATGGGCACAGAGGCAAAGGTATATAAGGAAATCAATACTGAAGGACAGGAGGAGCTACCCATGGATAGGCAGAGGAAGCCTGTTGTAAATGGTTCTGACCTAGACTTTCTGGGCCTGGACCAAAGGTTTAGTCTCACTCTTGGCCTCGCTTTACCTCAAATAACCACACACCGGCATATGTTATTTTTACACTGATTGACCTAGGGCCCAGACATATAACTTGCTAGCTCCTTCATCTGAACTCAACCCTGCTGCCATCTCCTCGTAGTGTCTGTGGTGGCTCTCTCTGGCAGCTCTCTGGTATCTGTCTGGCTTCTGTGTCAGCTCTGAGATGTTCCTGAGTTTTCTTAGCCTGGTAGCCCCGCCCATACTTCCTGTTTGCCTTTGGCCAATCAGCTTTTTATTAAACCCATAGGTGGGACAAATATTTACATTACCAGCATAACCCCACTACAGAGGCCAGAAGAGATTCTTCTCTCACAGATTCCCATAAAGAACCAGCTCTTACTCCCTCATCTTCTACCTTCAGCCTCAGGAGCTACAGAACCCAGTCAGTTTGTGCCTCAGCCGTGACACAACAGCACAAGAACCATTGTGTGCTGAAACCAAATGTCTCTTTCTTTGGGTGGTTTTGCCTTGAACATCACTGACTATCTTCCCCATCACTCAGACACACTTCCATGCTAACATGTAGTCCTGTAGGTTCACTCTTGCGGCAGGGAACGTTATACACACTTTTTGAACCCCAGAAGCTTACTTTACTATTTGTTTGCATTCATTTAATTTTCCTTAGGGGATAGGCTGCTGAATATTTTTTTCTAGAGTCTACACTGAGAAGCCTCCCTCTCATTGTGAAATGCAACCAGAATTAAAAACATTAAAACAAGTTTGTTGAATAAAATCAGACTGGGAAGCAGGCTCTTCCATGCATATTCTAGGGACTGAGATTATATTCTAGAATCTCAGATGACAGAAAAAGTTGCTCTAGAAAGAGATATTTATATAAGAGATAAAATGTTCTGCAAAACCTCAGCAGGCATCTTATTATCCTCTGTGACGCCCCCTTCTATTCCTCCTGCTACTGGACAAGAAGCATATGTACATGCATGATTATAGACACTCATGCTAGATACACCCTAAATAGAAGGTCTCATCTCCTTTGGAGTAGGTTTGTATTTTATATATTTTAAACTTTTCATTTGCAAACCCTTCAGATATGCTTTTCCTGGGTGTCTATAACATCTAAGTCTGTAGCTGCCTAAGTCTTTTCCATCAGGGGGGATTTTTGATTCTCGGTTCCCTGAAGAATCCTAGACTTGCTAGCCACAGCTATTTTGTATTCAAGATTGCCTATGTGACTTCTGAGCTGGGGTACTTTACTTAATCCATTCTTCCATTTACAAATAAGTTTCTTGTGAAGTCTAGTGCAAAAACTCCCAGCATTACCCAATAAATTACCAACCTGACCTTTTGTAGAAATGTTGAAACAGAATTAAAGATGGAAAAGGGAATATCTTCCCTCATTCTCTTCCCACCCCCTACCCACCCCCAAATTTTGTGCACTGTGCTGCCCATTGGCTTTGGCTAGTTGGCCTTATGTGTCTGGAAAAATTCCCTTCCTCCTCCTCCATCTTCTACCTGCCCAACTCGTTACAGAACCAGACAGTTTACATATGTGATCCTTCCTATTTAGAAAATTAATGGTGTTTTCTGGCTCCAAATCACAGCTTGTGGTGCTCTGCAGGCGATGAAAAACTTGGCCAGCTTCAGCAGCAAGGCAGCCATTAGAAAATTAACCCTTGGTGACCAAGGAGCAAAGGTAGGCAAGCGGGGTCCTGGAGACGTGGCAGGCTGTAGCTTTCAGGTGTCGATACATATGTTAGCCATGTAGGAACAGCACACACGGGGCCCCCTGAGAGCTCCTAGCTAGCATGTTTGTGGCTGCCCACTGCAGAGAGGGCACGGACATAGCTCTTGGCAGCCAAAGCAACCAATATGCCACGCGTTTTATTAGAGCTCAGGAGAACACCCAGAGCCGGGCTGTGGAATCCCAGCCATCACTGTCTTGGCTCCACCTGATTAAAAGATGTGCCATTCATCGCCATCCCTGCGTGCCTCCATTTCACACCCCTGTGCTGTGCTCTCCCTGCCTGCCTCAGGAAATGGCTGACCTCAGAAAGAAAGAGTCATAAAAGCCAGGGGAGAAACTTTAAAGTGATTAATTCCACATTAACTTAAGTCTCTTTTGCCTGCTTTCTGGATTCCTCCCTCCCCAATATGTTTTCATGTATGGTTTGGATCTCTCTCTCTCTTTGTGTGTGTGTGTGTGTGTGTGTGTGTGTGTGTGTGTGTGTGTGTGTGTGTGTGTGTGTGTTAGGAGACAGAAGAGTCGTCAGAAGAAAGGCCTTAGAATGCCAAGTCTAGCTTTGGAATTGTGGTTTCCTGGGGGCAATGTTCCCTGGGCCATTGTTACAGCTTTCTCTTTCACAGAACATGCAAAGGTATGGATTGTGAAAGTTCATATCCAGCCTGGAATTTATGCCCCAGAACTATAAATTTCCTCTGTCCCATTCCAATGACACCGGTAACACCAGCCCTGAATCCAATGGGCAGGGCTGTGCCTTTATGTATTCACCTTTTAAAACAGTTGAGGTACAAGGATCGAGATTCAGTCAGTTCTGGCTTTTGGAGCCACAACCAAGTGAGAAGCTGGCAGCCAGCAGTTCAGCAGGCAGAAGGGATAGGGGATGGACACCTCCCTCTCACACACCTAGAAGTTGGTTTTTATTTTTAGGTTCCTGGTACAAGAAAACACAGCTGCTTATTTTACTGCTCCTGAATGCTTGCTCCACGGCATTCAGAGAAATCAGGCTATATTCATCTCTAACATTGTGTAACAGCAGCTTTAATACAAACAGGGGTAAATAACAGTGGCACATTAATTACTCCTTTCTAGTTTACTTTGACAAAAATGTACTAAAATGAAGACTAATATAATTATAGATGATGCATTTTCAATTAGCCTTTGTTAATGCTATTAATAAGATTAATAATATATACTAAAATGTCAATATGCTTGTCTAAATAAATTTTTTTTAAATCACCCTTTTGGGTTGCAGCGTCGAACATTAAGGCATACAGTCTTAATTACATGTGCTCATCAACAAAGTGAAATGACTCACATCCCTCAAGAGCAGGAGAGATGGAGAGGCGAGCACCTAGTCTATCTGTGTCCTTGTCTGTCAACATTAGCATTTATGGAGGGACCACAGCTATCTTAGCTCAGGGTTTTGCAAAGTCCCTCCTAGTGAGGGCAATTCATGGCAAGGCTTATTCTCTAATCCACACATATATAAATGACCTCTTTCTGAACTGAATGATAAAATGTGGCTTTCCCCCTTTATAATTTTAATAATATACAGAACAATGGTGACTGGTGTTAATGTATAGAATTAATTGCCCCAGTGAGACATTTCTTCTGAAAAAGTAATAATAGCTGGATTCTCCTTGAGATGTGAAAACCCTCTGGTATACTAATAAAATGAAAAGGGTTCACAAAATAATATCCTAAATAATTGGGTTCCCTGCTCTAAAGGACCCCATGTCGTTCCTCTTAAGTGTTCTAAAAAATGGCGATTATTCCTTGGGATTTAAGAAAGCATAATTGAAAAAAAATCAGCGAGAATGATACAGTGCTATCTCATCTGTATCCCCATTAATATCTCTAAAGGTGAGATTGCTTGCACTGTCTTAATAGTGAGAAGAACAGAAGTTTTGGCAGTAAACAATATTGTTTACTTGGTTGATAACATCTTGGTAACATGCCCAGTCTTTTTCACTGTGTGTGTGTGTGTGTGTGTGTGTGTGTGCGTGTGTGTGTGTGTGTGTGCATCATTAAACTTTTCAACAGCCCAAATCTCCTGGCCCTTTCCTCCCCAAAAACTGAGAGAAACTGCATTCTCCATTCTCCTACTGTGCTGTATTCATAATCAAATTAGTATCTTTTGAATGTGTGTGTGTGTGTGTGTGTGTGTGTGTGTGTGTGTAAGGGGTCACACAATTATTCCCCTGTCTGGATAAATGTTTTCATTCCTGTAGCTTATGTCCCTGCTTTCTGACATAAAGACTTAACCAGACTGCACACTTTGCACCACTGTGCCCCCCAACTCATTTGAACCTGTTTATTTACTTCTTGTAATGCTAGAAAACTATAAAGGGAAAAATGAAAGAGAGAAAGAAAACAAATGCAGCAACTAAAAATGAAGAGCAATGGAGAATGTGGGGAAACGCAAAGGGGGCCGAGGACAGAGCTGAGGATGGCAGAACGACAGGATGCTGGAGATAGTTGTCCCAGCTACGAGATAAAAGCTACATTACATGAAATTAATGGAGGCTGTCTGAGACATACATGAATCACTGTTTCACCACTAAGAAACCAGCACAAAAGAATAAAGAAATCTGAGTACTAACTACATCTTCAAAGGTCTCCTATTTACCCAGCTATACTGGGTACTGACACAAGTGGGGGGAAATATAAGAAAAAAAAAAGCACTGCTGTGATCGAATGAATACGACCATATGAGCTATATTGGAGCCGTATGCATCCTATTTAGCTGATATCAAACACAGTTTAATGAAAGTTAAATAGTTTCTGAGGAGTGCATGAGCTGGAACAGATTAGATTCCACCGAGGGGTCTCTCAGCATATTGTTGCTCACATGTATTCCCTGCTCAGGGCTGCTACAATTCCAGCACTCCATTAGCAATACACAAAAGACTTATGCAGATAGCGGGCATAAGCTCCAACCGCCATGTTGGGAAATAAAAACACATGCACACACAGACACACGCTCACACGGTTGAAGGTTTTGTTCAATGTGTTCATCTCAAAATAGATCTCTGTCATTCAAAACTGATAAGAGCTTTTGTGGAGAGAAGGAAGTAGCCGCCTATATTTTGAAAGAGAAATCTGCAAACTGCCTTCGGGAGCAGAGATTGCATTAGGCACATAATGAGACTTTGGTCTGTCAGAGGACAATGACCTGGGTGAATGTGATGCCCTTTGATCTGCAAGCTACATTTGGCCTATAGATACTGCTGTTACCACCCTGCCCCCAAGAAGTTCCAAGGGTGCCTGCACTTGCAGATCCCCTTATATGGTATATCTGTAGCAGCTTCTCACTTTAAAAATGTACATTCTTTTCATAAATCCTGCTGGATGCCTTGCCTACCTACTCACATGTCTGTCATGAACAGGAATTACAATTAGTAACTTTATTATTTGGAGAAGGTTTTCCTTTTTTAATTTTTCTATGATTGAGTTGATCATGAACTCCCCCCGAGCTTCTGTCCAGCACCAATGGCTTCATCCTCTTTCTGAATGCACAGCACAGTGGTCTTTTAATTTAGATATAAACATGACTAGTCTTTAGTAATTGGTCTTTTTATAACAAATAGTTAGAATGGCTGAATCACATCACTTGCCCCTTTCAGATGTAGGGGAAAAAAAAGTCCCTTTCAAGCCAGGGCTGTTCCCATTTTCACTAGTGCACAATTGCAGCCAGACTTGGCTGACCATTTTCCTTGGCCTCCCTATGCTAGACGGCATTGTAAAGATGGATCCTGTGTGCTCTACACTTGAAGAACTGCCATTTTCGAGAAAGATTCTCTACTTGGAGCAATTTTGACACTACCCCTAGGCATAAAGGATCTTTAAGATATACTTTTTGGTTGGTATCACAGTGAGAACGCTACTGGAATCTAAGCAGGGATACTGTCACAATCCCACAAAAGGATGCTGTCCTGTCCACAGCAAAGGACTGTATAGTTCCAAATGTCATCAGTGTTGCCCTCTAGAGGAGTAATTGTTCACTGAAGATACGCAGTGTGAAAGCACGGTGAGCTTTGAACTCTGGTGAGTCTCTACCTGTGTCTGAGGATGCCAACATACTTTGTGTTTCTGGTAGGACCCAGGGACTAAGTGAGACTCTTTTGACATTTTCTTTAAATTTGGGAAGATTAAACAAAAATATTGAATGATGTGCCTTTAAAAACATTTTGTAGACAGGAAAGCCTTTTTACTTTCTTGGCTGCCTTAGGTTGGGGACAAGAATTCTTTGCAAATTCAGCTAAGGAAAAGGAAAGGCAGATGTCATCACACACATGTTCTGCATGCCTCAGCAGTGACTGGTTCTATTCCTTCATCTTGGATGTTATTTCATTAAGAATCAGAGGAGGTGATGAAGTTGCTAGGGTTTGTCCCCTTGTCAGCACACTGCATCATTGTGTTCTATGTGGCATTGTGTCAGACATGGAGCACACAATGAGATTTGGTATCATCTGCTGGTGGCAGGTTGGAGCCTCCTGTCCTGCTGTCCTGTTTGGTAGGATCAGCGAGGCAGAATACTTATAAAAATGTTGACGGGCATGTCCTTCAGTTCCTCTTAGATTTGTGCTGCCCAAATAATTGGGAATATAACATCTGTGTGACTAGAAGCTGGAGCATAATTTACAAAGAACTGATAGCAAAGTTTATCTACAATGTCTAATAATCATAATGTAGTAATGATGATGTCAGTCATAATAAGAAGCTAATTAGAGTGGAAAACAATGTGTCTCCTTAAGAAACCTTACATAGCAGAGAAAATAAAGACACAAAATTGGCACAATGTGTACTAATTCATTTAGCACAGGGAGCCCAGGTAGCAGCACTTGCAGGGAATGATTGATTGGCCTAGGAAATAATTCATGTGGAAAGTAATTGATCGAAGATAATGCTCAGCCCACTTTTACCTGTGACAACTAGAGCTGGTTGCTGTTGTGTGGAGTAGCTTAAAGCAATTACTTCCTAAGAAACTGCTTTCTACATGTTCTTATGTGCAAGTGTCTGTGGGCCTAAGTATCAAGTGGGGAGCACATTGGCTGCAGGGGAAGCAGGAGAAGCATAGCTTTATAAAAAACTCTGCTAAGCACCGGGACTCCTTTTCTGCTGATTGGCAAGGCTTGGGGTATTTAGAGAGAGTTCTAACATTGTGCTATAAGAACTCAAGATTTCACAAATGTTGCAACAGTTTCTCTTCAACCTGCAGGTGGCATTAGTAGTAAAAATGTATTTTCTATCATTCTTGAGAAAATATGCAGCAATAGAGTGAGGGGAAACAGTAAAGGGACTTCACAGCATGACTCAATTAGAGGAGCAAGCCCGATTCATTGCAGATGGCTTTTTGCTATGTTTAATAATCCAGGGAACGCAATGATCCAAATCCAGAAATAGTAAACTACAATCCTTATAGGAATTGAAAAATCTGGGGAAGTTTTTTCTTTCTCTTGAGTTTGAAATAAAAGCACACGTCTATATGCATGCATACACACATGTCTTTGTGATTCCATTTCCATGTGGGAGGCCAAGCCTCTGAGCACTGGGAACAAACTTTATTCTTACTTACAGGGCAAGAACTGAAAACTGAAACTCAACAAAGTGTGATTGAAACTCTGTGAAGCCAACTCCTCAGGGCTTTGTTTTGTTTCTTTTGGGTCCTATTCCTAGCCCAGCGAGCCTGGAGGTTGCTCTCTAGCGGTTCCTACAGGTGGGGCTGGCTGTCATAGCTAGCTTCAAGGTGCTTCTATAACTTTCAACAACACAAGCTAGGACAAAAAAAAAAAAAAAAAAAAAAAAAAAAAAAAAAAAAAAAAAAAAAAAAAAAAAAAAAAACAAAAAAAAA